>BMAU01001966.1:0-74690 GCA_019973935.1 Trichonephila clavipes | reverse complement strand
TTTTCTCATGATGGGACTGTTAATTTATTGCTTTATTTGTAACTTAATTTAGCATCCATTGCTGTACTGAGGAAACATTACCTACTGAGAAAACATTCCCTCACCCCCTTAATAAAGAAAAAAAATTGTCTTTAACAGTGTATATTGCTTTATTTTCAGTCTTTGAATAAATGGTAATTTGTTGGTATAATTGTTAGTGACTCTCGTTTTTATAAACTTGCTTATGCTTTAAAACAAATATATGCAGTTATAAAGATTTCAGTTGTTTTTTTAAAGCAAACTTTTCCTGCATAATAATGAATAGTTACATTGGTATGATAATTCATTTGCATGCTCATCAAAATTAGATGTACTTCTAAATTTGTTTTTTAAAATTATTTTTATTTTTTGTTTAAATGTTGAAATGAAAAAATTGAAGTAGTGACCAGTTAACTAATAATATGACTTATTTTTTAAGTGTAGTTTTATTTTACTAAGGCTTTTTATGTAGGGAAAACTTGCCTCTGTGAAATTTGTAGAGGACGTTATTCTTTGGATGCAAGAGAAACTTTTTAAATACATGTATTTAGATGTGAATGCTAGTTTATCAAAAAGTCTAAATACTAATAGAAAACGAAGCTTAAATGCAAGTACGTCACGAAGCCCAGATCCAAAGAAGAAGCAATCTCCAGAATTTCAGAAATTTCTTGTAAAAATATGAAAAGTAAGAATCTAAAGAATTTTTAATTACTTATCCTGTTATTATACTGAGGGTACTAAAGCTACATTTTAAGAAAATTATTGAGTAATGTGTAAAGAATTAAATAATAGCTAAATTTTTTATTATTGCTAATTTATAATTGTAACATTCTGACATCTTAGTCAAGATTAACTTTTATTCCTTCTCTGAAAAATAATTAATTCCATCAAAGGTATATTTTTGAGCTTTCAATTAAAACATAAAATGTTCTTAATAAACTTATACATTTTACTTTTCACACACAGAATTCTTTGATAGAAAAATGCGTTGATATTTACTATTTATTGCTTTGAAAGCCACTGATTATGTAACATTTGTTATCAACTTTTTCATTAATAAACATTATTATTAATTTTTTCAAAGTACCTTTATTGTTCAAAATTATATTGTGCTATCTGATTTTTCCAAAATAGTTCTGGTACTTCTTGGTATAAATTTATTTTTAGTAATTCAAAAACCAAGAAAGATTAAATAGGCAAGTAATAGTGATTATCTCGAAAGAGTTATTAACACTTACATATATTTGATGCTGCATCACTACTTGAAATTTAATGTGTAATGATCTCTTTATTTCATGAATCATTCATTAGAAGGTGTATTCCGCTTAACATTTTTACTTTTAGATTTTTAATCAGATAACTTGAACTAAAAAATTAAAAGAGATATGTTTATATTTTTTTCAGATTTTAGGCCTGCTTTGATACTCTTTTAATCATCAAAAAAAAAAAATTGAAAAAGATAGAAATGTTGTTTATACTTTAAGTAATGGAGAAGAGTATCAGAACTCATTGATATTTTATCTTTTAAGAACACAACACTTACTAAAAGAATGTTCTCTTCCTTTACACATGTTGCAAATATCAAAATAATCTTTTTATCAGATTGTAAATATTTGTCATCATTTGAACAAATTCTAAAAAAACTCTAAAAAAATTTTAAATATATGTAAAGATTTCTACATTGAGATTAACAATTGTCTAAATTGTAAACTAAATTGGAAGTTACTGTGAATAAAATTTATTTTAATGCAATTTTATTTTGTTTGACTGTTAGTATAAAAAATTAAGCTGAACAATAAAGAATTTTTAAAGTGGAAAAATTATAAGTAAAAGTACTCTTTGTTGTTTTTTTCCCCCTAGTTTTTAATTCAACTTTAAATATATTAGGATGTATGTCAAATTGTAGCAGATATGACTTTGTTGGGCTACTTGAATCGCAAATCACTGAAGTTCTTGAAGTTTGGCTTGAAAATGCTTGATTTAGGTATTTTTATTTTTATTATTGTGTATATTTATTCTCTGTGTATTTATCATTATGTGTATTATTTTGAGTTTTTTGTCAATAATTAATGTCATTTTTTTGAAGGATTTATGTTTTATGAGGATTTATTTTGATAAGATTTGTGTTAACTAGACTTAAAAAATTCTGATTATAAAATTATAGAAGGTAGGAAATATTGGAATAATTTAAGATTTTTCACATTTATAAATTCTGAGAATTGCTTTATTTTATTTATGCTTATCATATTAACAGATTTTTTTTTTTTTTTTTTTTTTCTGTTGTTTGTATTCAGTTATGTCATAATTTTTCATCTTATCTTCCATTGCTTTGGATTTTGCACATTTTATCTCTTTGAAAATTTATATTTTTTCCTAGTTTTTTTTAGTTGTGTGAAAGTATTTCCTTTTATCTGTCCTTCTAAAAACTATTTTGGGGATCTCTGCATCACAACATACAAAGCAAAATGAATATTTCTTGAGACTAGGCCAATATTACTGACCTGCTAATTCCATTTCATTTAGGAAAAAACTTTGGCTTTCATACTGGGCAATTCTATGCTTTTGCTGACTAGCATGCTTCATTCTTGTTCTTTAACAGTGTGATGTACTTTTTGCCTTTGTTTGGCTATAACATTTATTTTTGCATTTGCTTTATATTGCTTTTCTTGTAATGGATACATTTTTATATGATCCAGTTGAAATTAACATATTATTTTTAAAAAAGCAGTAATAATAAATAATCAGAAGTTTAAAAGGAAGCTATGAAAAATTAATGACCTTTTCTCTACCCAGTAATTGCAATGTTTGCAAGTTTAAATTTTTTGTCACTCATTGTGGACTATCATTGGCATATTGCACATAAAAATACACAGAACCAGCTAAAAACTAGTTTGTTGATTGATATATACAGTTATTTTGTACAAATAAGGATGGTGATCATTTGGAAAGTATAAATTCAGAAAGGCTGCTCGTGATATTTGGGGGAGAAGAGCACAATACACTTTTTCCCCATGATGAATCTTAAGCAACTGCTGTTCAAAAGTATGTTCCATGGTTCAAATATAAAAGTATCAAAAAAGTTCTGTTGTCATACTAAAAACTGAAACACTAATCCATTTGAGTGCCGGTACAATTTCAGTAGTTTCAATCTAGCTCTTTTTCTTTTTAGCTACTTTTTAACTTAGAACTCCTTATGTAGAATTAAGAAGGCTTATACTTCAACTGCAAGTTTCTGTGACAATCAAAAAGGAAACATGAGAACATTACTATTCTTTTTATTCGATTCATCGGCTGATAAAGGTTTTTTTCTTTGAAAGACTGAATTATCAAATTTTAGTACAAGATAGAGCAAATGTATTTCCTAGTGTTGTGACAATGCCAATAAAATGCCTGGCAACTTTAAAGACATAATATCCTTTATAATAACAAAAACGTAAAATGTCCCTGCCATATAAATACTTAGCTGACTAGAAAGCAACTCAGTTATAGTTTATTGATATTTAAAATAGTCTGTGCATTCCCATTTTCTGTTATTTCAAGAAAAGCTACCTAATCCATCAACCATTTCTACTAAGCCAAAAGATATTGCCTAATCAAAAAAATGTCACCAAATGTTGTCATTGTTTCCACACATGCACAAAATCATATTCGTGCTGCTTCCGTTTAAGTCTGTGGATTTGTAAATTGGTAAAGATTTAAAAGAATTAAGTACTGTATATTTAAATAAATACACTTGAAATAAACAAAAGATTCAATTACAACTACAATATTTAGGTGACCAAAATAAATTATCAATAAAGTTATTGTTTTCAAGCATGCTGGAAAACGTTACTACCTATTAAAGTTTATTGTTTTCAAGCATGTGATGACGAAATTATTGCATTTGAACGTGAACGATTATCCTTTATTGGTTGATATTGAGATATTTTTCGATTTGCCGAAATTGGTCAACAGTAATATATGCAAGTACCAAGGAAAAATAGCAACTGAAGAAAAAAATTGGTTAAAGCTCTTTGCAAAATATTGAAATGTACTAATACTTGGCAATTATCTTGTGAAACTTCTTTCAAAAATTGTTCAAACAATGGAAATCATTGCAAAGATTTTCTTTGTGACACAGAAATTAATGTGAAGGTAAATAAGCTGTTTCTGTTGATCAAAATTGCCTGTAATGAAGCTATTTTTTATTATTCAAGCATTTTTTGTTGCAAATATTGCTCTCTAGAAAAAACAGCCATTTGTTCATATTTTTATTGATTTGGGATTTTAAAGCTTCTAATTGGTTTGCAGTGTTGATGCAAAAGATGATGCAAACTTTGTATTTGTTCTGTTATTTATCTTTCTTCAAAAGGCCTAAATGAAGGCTAAGTGAGGAATAAAATATTGCCTTATGTGTGGAAATTTTTAAATTAAAAGTACAAATTTGAAATAGAATAGAAAAATACTGTTTGATGCTAGTCAATTTGTACATGAAAGTTGTAATCTAAAAATACAATGTGCTGCTAAATTAAATTTCATTTGTATTAGTAGTGTTAAAAGGCAGTACTTGAACAGAGAAATCTTTAATTTTGCTCACAAAAAATAAAACAACTTAGGTTCAGTTTGAATTTTTAAGCTATTAAAACATTCCTAATACAAGAAAATATGGATTCTTGCTTTGCTTAGAAATTATCCACATACGAATTCAAAATGGCACATGTTTCTATGTTTACTTCGTAGGAATTACAAGATGCAAATTATTGGCTCTTGTACCACACATCTTGTATCGGAAAAGAAATAAAATTAAGTGCTTCATATTTCTTTTAATTATATTCAGGTATGAAATATGGATTGGTCTACAAATGCTCATCATCTTTAAGTTATTGTAAAATTTTGTTGAAATGTCAAAGTAAATTGTTTGTTTGTCTGCACAGATGTTTAAAATTAATTTCATTGAAATAAATAATTTTATTTATAAAAAGTCTAATAAATTAAAACAAGGCAAACTGTTTTGTATAAATTTCATAAATAAAAAGTTTAATATTGATATATATTATCTGATTTTATGCACATACATATTAAGTCTAAAGGAGTCAGAACAGCAAACACTATTAAAAAAGTTTACTTAATTATAAACTTTTTCAGCCAACTTTGAATGTATGCATTTTTTTATTTAAAATGTCTTATATAATTAGATTAAAAGTACTGAATTATTTTGTAAATCCTAAAAGATTTTAAATTAGCATTTAATATATATATATATATATATATATATATATATATATATATATATATATATATTGTTTCAAGCCTCTTTATTTCCATAGAATGTGGAGGATGCTTTTTCTTCCTGCAAGTAAATTGTTGTTTAACCATGTTTCATATGGAGTGCACTTAACATTGGAAGAAAAAGAAATCTCGCTGCTCAAAATTTTGCCTGATTGTTTTAACAAATTTATTCAGTGCCTTAATGAAGACATTTTCCTTAAGTCAGTTCCTTCATCTGTAAGTATGGTATTTTTTAAAAAAATATTTTAATTCATTTTTATCTTAACAAGTTATACATTTATTTCTAGGAAAAATATTATATGAATGAATAAAACTTTTTTTTGTAAACCATGACAAGGGATGATAGTTTTTAAACAGTACAAGTATTAATATATTACGGATCTCTTGTTCAGTTTTCTACTCCTGTTTTTTGCACATTATTGGTTTGTGAAAGTTGAATTCATAAATTTAACTTCATCTATTGTGAAATTAAAATTGTCCTACTTTGAGAATATCTGGTTGTGGGGGAAAAATGCCTTAAATTTAATAATATTTAGAAATTTAAAAGGTGAAAGACATTTAACATAATTATGTCTAAATATATATTTAATTTTAGTGAAAACCTTACCAAATAATTTTTCTCGGAAACATTTTTTTTTGTTCTCATATTTTCTCTGTTGAAAGCTTTTCAGTAATGTAAGATTTTGAATTGCTTCTTATTTCTTAACTAGATCCTTTGGGGGAAATAAATAATTGAAATTTAATGTTAAATTCTGCATTAGTGTTGCACTTCAGCTTAGTTGTATACTACTAGCTGCATGACCTGGTGTTGCAATCAAGCAATTAAATTAATCGCTTCTTCAGGTGTATAGCTTTTTTTTTAAATATTTTTTGTGCAAATTTCCATAAAAAATCCTTCCCTCACAATGTAAAAAAGCCCTTCATGAAGTGTTTGTGTGTTTTTTATTTTTATTATCAATAAAAATATAAAACTAATCTAATTTTTAATCCAAGAAGGTAGAATCTTATTAGTAAAATCATTTGTTTTTTGTAAAAGAGTGTTTTTTTTTTCGAAATATCTTCCTCCTCTGCTCTTTAAAACAAACGGCGTATGTTTTTTCCCGATTTTCATAAGCAGTGTTGAAGCACTTCTGGCTGAATGGCTATGTCAACAAGAGTTGAACATCATTCCCATGAAGATTTTCCGTACCTTCCACTTCTGGATGTGTATATATCTGTACTACTCAACCTGTGGCTTTCTTTGAGAGGCCTGATCTTGACACCGCTAGACTGCTATTAAAGTCCTATGCGGATAAAAATTTGACCATTTGAAATTCGCCTTGTTATTGCCGATATACGGCCACAAATGTTGGAAAAGTCATCGAAAATTGGACGTCCAGGTTGGACTACGTCCGAGCCAGCGCTAGTGAAAGCAGTCCTATGCCAAAAATCATATTTAAAATGTAATGCCATAAGATTATCTTTCGAATAAAAAAATTCTAAAATGTTAATCGAATAATACATGTCGTTGTTTTATTGCAATTTAAAGTTCTATACCTCTAAAAAAAAACACCCTTTAAAATGTCTGGTTGGAACCTTTAATAGACGACCAGCTCAATTTTGAAGCTGATGTCTTAAATGTTACAACTGTAACGTTTAGTTTGGATGACAATTATGAAAATTGCCATATTAAAACCCGATGCCTCAAATGCGGCGATCTTTTCAGGTGTTAAAGCAGCATGTTTAAAAACGGGCGACTGCCCGTAATAAAAGATGAATTGAAAACCCCGTCTGCATCAACTGCAATAAAACCGGACACCTGGCAAACTCGCATCGCTGTGAGAAATTTTTGAAAATACAACCAAAAAATTTTGCCCTTAAACAGAAACAAACAAACCCTAAAACTCCTTTAATTCTGATCAATTTAAAATTAAAAACGATATCTCTTTTGCAAATGTCTTAAAACATTCAACCAACAGATGGCACCATATTCAGATAACCCTGTTCCATAGAGCCTGAGGCAGCTCCAGCCCCCTCCCCAAAAAAAAAAAAGAAAAGAAATCAAAAGAAATTGAAGACGATGATAGCGGAACCTTCCGGGTTCATGGACGCTATCATCGAACTGAAAAACTCTTTGCTGAAAACCCCCTCTCTCATTGAGTTGGGTAAACGCTTAGAAACGCCCAACCCCACGAAAAGATTGACATTTTTTATCGTCACATCACATATTTTTTGATAACGGGTACGAGCTGTCTTTTACCCCAATACCTCAACCTACTCCCGCCCCCATGCGAGTAGCTATCTCCCGATTCGTCGAGAGAAACTTTACTCGCAACGACCCTCAAAATCGACCGCTTCGGCGGCCGCCTTCGGGAGGAACCGGCTCGCCCCCTCCTCTATCGTTCTTCTACCGCCGACTCTGTCGGTAGGCACTGATCCACTTTCCCCACGTCTTCCTACTGGCAATTCTTCATTTAACTGTAATTTTCAAATTTTCTAAATATTTTTAAACTCAAAAAAAAAAAATTACTGATCTAATGTCACTCCCCAATTCTTGAATGATAGAAGATTTAGATTTCTTCGGAAATCAGGCGCTTCATTAACCATTCAACACCTGCTTGGGCTTTTACTGAGTGTATAACTTAAAATTCCCTGTGCCAAAATTTTTTCGCTTTTCTTTGCAAGACGTGCTTACAGAAACCCTCCCGGCGTTGCACGAATATTTTTAAATGCATAACATATTGTCATGGGAGTTCCCCTCCCCCCTCTCGCTATCTGAGCTCTCGAGTAAACGAAATGAACATACTCGTTATTTTATGGATTATTTCCTTCTTAGAATATAAAATTTATAAGAAGTATTCATTTACCAAATAATCATTACATACCGTTTGCTTAAAAAATGGCATTAAAAACAAAAATCTAGTTTATATGAAGTCCATCTCAAAAGCAGCAAAAAAGAAAGGGTGGAGAATTAGTAAGGTTACTGAATTTTTTTTCTGTGTATGAGCACTCAAAATCTTGAATTCTGTGCTAGGCTAAGTCATGATATTTCAATTGGCTCTAAAACTAGTTTTTGACACCAGTTACGCCCTTCACTTTGCTTAAACTTTTTATTTTAAGTTGGAAGTTTCCAAATTTCACACATCAATAAACAAATAACTGTAATTAAAAAAAAAATGCAAGAAAAATATTGCATTCATAAATGTTTAAAATTAGTAATTTTTAAGCAAATTTTTCAATCTTTTGTCAAAACAAATAAATTCATTTCACACAGAGAAAAAAAAATTGGTGTGATTATTTTTTATAAATGACGAAATTATTAAATGTCCAATTAGAATTTTGAGTATTTTTTGAAAAAACATAAAACAAAGTTTTCAGTATTTAATTTTTTAAATCACTTATTCTAAAAGAGCAAAACAGGAACTAGTTTAGTACAGAATGTTGATTCATTTCAATAAGAAATTCGTACGAAACGATTGAAAAAATGCAAATATCATTATTTTGTTAGAAAAATAACACCATATTGTGGTGAATTAAATTATCTTTCTTATTCTGTAATTATTTTTAGTCTGTAGTTATTTTTACATGGAAATCAAATTGCAGTTTAAAAAACAATGAAAATGCTAAAAATTTTTCCTGTTGGTTTCTTTTGGCTTATTAGCAGAATAAACTGCATACAAGGGGCAAACTAATCAAGCATTTTGCCACTTTTAATTAATGTCTTCTTAACTGATTGCAATTTCAGAATTTAAATGGTCAAAAAGGGTTCCTCGGATCATTTTTCACCTTTTGTTACCTGTGGCATGTTTCTGCGTTCAGTTGTTTGTAAGAATATGGCCTTGCATACATTGATAGATACATTTACCTACAAATTTTAATACTGTGGATTTTTTTATTCACGAATTTGTAAATGTGATCAACATATATAAACTCAAAGTAATACTGTGTAAGTAAGTATAATACCAAAGTAAGCTGCATTTTTTTCCTAATGTTAATGCTATTAAAAACCTTGTGTGGCTTCGATTCGAAGGGAAAAAAGTTGGTTCGATGGGGTAATTAGATAAATTACTCAAAAATAGCTAATTATTTTCACTTCTTATTAGTTCTCATTTTAAATTCATTTCAATTTTGTAAAATTGGATGTTGATAAACCATTTTATGCTTTTTTAATTTTTCATAAAAACTTTTTGAGAATTTTTAGGGTGGTTTAGATTTGAATAAATATGGTTTTTAAAAATAAATTACTTCCTATATATATACTGATAATAAACACAACATAAAGTGATAAATTGGAGTTATTGATTTTTATTCTTGGGTTTTTAAAATGTATTAACTATAATAAGTTTTTTAAATATATTGAGTATATTGTTATTTATTGTTGCTCGGGCTGTCTTTATTAACACTTGTCTTATAATGAGTCAGAGTTTAGTTTTGAAGAATTTAAATATAGTTAACATATATTTAGCTGCAACAAAATGTCACACTGTGCTGAAGTCCTGATTGAAAAACAATTATTGTATTTCATCATTTTATTAAAATAATTCTATTTGATGTTATATCACAAAAATTTTTAATTAAAAATTATTAATAACCTTCTTCTTCATTTTCATTATTCAAGGCACTGCATGATTGATTTAAAAACTCGTTATGACTAAACCAAACTTTTTTTCCCTCTCCTCTGCAGCTAATTTGATCAAATATTAAGAATCAAATTCTGATTGTTATGAAAAAAAATTCTCACAGCCCTCACCAATTGATTTAAAAAAAGGATAGGACTTGAATTGAAGCCCAGTGGCTGATTGGTAGTGTAATGAACTTCACGCCGCAGGTCTGGAGTTTAATTCCGGGTTGGGCAAGATCGACTTCCGGCCTTTTTCCCTTCAGTAGGTCGATAAATGAGTACCAAACTTGCGTTAGAACTGAACATTGGGGTTTTCCTACCGAAACATCTGCACATGTTCAAGCACCTAAGGTCATGTAAACTGATATTGGCACTGTAGGCTTTGGCCCTCGTGGCTGTTGTGCCACTGAGTTTAGTTAAAGAATCAAAGTAACAAAAGTGACTTCCACTTTTTGTGACTCATTCATATATTCATGTTTGAATTTGTGCATCCTTTCCTAGTTAAGGAGAGTTATTTGATGCCCATGCTGAGTTAAATAAAAGTAAATTGTGGATGCATGAAATTTTAAATTCTTTTAACTGTGAGATTTTTAAACTAAGAGCTTCTAATTTTGCAAACATTTCAAACTATGGTAGTTCATCAGGAGAAATAATGTATATAAAATCTCCTGAAAAATTATTAGACAAAAAACATTTATATGCAGCCACATTGAAAAATATTTAAATGAAATCACAAAGTTAAGTATATAAAGTCAAATTTCAAGTAATTTTCAGGAAGTCATTTGAATTAATTATTCATTATTTTAATTTCATGGAATGTCAGTTTTGAAAGATTTTCCCATAACAAAAACAATATTTAAAACATTGAGTTGTTTGTGTAAAAGCATAAGATGTGCTAAAAAAAATTAGCTTTTAATATTATTGGTACTGATTTTTTGCTTTGGTTCTTGTATTGAATTACAGAAATAAAAATAGCTTCAATGGTCCTTCAATTTGAAAAAAATGGAAAAATGTTTCTGTAAAACTTTATATAGACTATATAAAATATATTATTAAGAGCAGGAAAAAATTGTTTCATTCTGACTACTGCTGGAGTGTCTCCTCCTCTCCTTTTTGCATATGCTTATAAATGGCTGTTTGGTATTTTTGTTTATAAATTCAAAAATATTTTTTTACCTAATTTTAGTGCCCAGATTTAGTAGAAATCTTTCTCCGACTTACTTTTTGAGTCTTTGCACAATAGGTGATATACCGATGGAATTTTTGTGATCATTCATTTTTTTCTCATTATAATTAATTTAATATATTTTTTAACAATTTGTAATTTTTGGATTTTAAATTATCTAAATACATTCATTCAGTTTGTACGAAAAAAGCCAGACATCTGTATTTGTTTACGTTTAAATTTTAGCAATGTGGATTTTAATGAAATGTAATATTTCAGCAATAAGTCTTTTTCAAAACTAAGTAACATTTCTATGAATTTATTTCAACCAAAAATCCTTGCTGATTATTTACAAACTATAAATATTTATTTTCTTATATGTTTATTACATTTTAAAAATATTACAGGTTTTAAGGTTGCAGTTTTTTTTTAACGCTCTACTTTTAAAAAGTGTACTTTTACCTTAATATATGTTAAAAGAATTTCTCATTTTATTTAAATCTTATGTATTATTGAATTGAAAGTACCGTATTTTCTGTATATAATCCATGGATTTTGTGTTAAAAAAGTTCCAAATTTCCTTGCGCGTATTATATGCCGCCGCGAATTATCTGAGAAAAAAACATTCTCCGTCTGAAAAGCGAATAAAGTTTTGAAAGCAATGCTGTTTATGTTTTATAAAATAAATAATAGATGCGCTTTCATGACGTATTTCAGCTTTAATTAGTTTTTGTCCAATTACATTTAAAAACGAATTCGACTCCTCAGGAAGGAAAAAACAGTTACGAGTCGCTGACGTCATTTCCAATTTTCTCTTTACTAGAGCTATTACGTCCTTTGAAAGTTTTCATCAAGTTGAAGCGAAAGAGTTAAGCTACACTGCAAACTTCAAGTTAAAAGTTATAGAAGGCTTCCAAAATCGGGAAGCTGCAAGGTTTTTAAAGTTGACGAATTGAATATTCGTTTGTGGAGAAAAAAACAAGACAAACTTCGAAAATTGTGATCGACGTTAAAGTGCCGATCATCGTGGTAAACCTCACTGGCCAGAATTAGAGGGAAGAAATAAATAAAAGGAAGACAGTGGGAAAGCAGTCTCGTTTTTTTAATTTTTTTTGCTCTTAACTTGCTAAGTTAAAAAAAAAAATTCCTCATAAGATATTTTTTGTTTAACAAGTCAAAACATAGGTGGCAGTAGCAAAAGATTTTTGTTTTTATTGAGATTATTGTAAAAAATATTATCATACCTATTTAAAAAGACGTTTCATAACAAATTTTTTTTCCCTGTACAATTTCTTACTTCTATTTTCAATTATATTGTATATTTTTTGTCTTATATGATACTCATTATCGGCAGTTTATCTTTTGGATTATTCGGCCTAAAAACTGCCACAGATTATACGCCGCTGCGGATTATACATTTTTTTTACTCAAAAAAAGGCTTTGCGGATAATATGCCTCTGCGGATTATTTACAGGAAAATACGGTAATTCTTTTATTGAAGTTTATTATTTGTTTTCTCATCCATTGCTTTTTATTGCATTAGGATACAAAAGAAATACAATCTTTATTGGCTGGATCTTTACTACTTATGCGATCTCATGCTATGTTGAAAGAGTTAGTATCCAGTATTACCTTTACAGTGACAAAGAACATCTTGAATAGTATTCTCAATAGCATTGATAATTGGGATGATATTGAGGAAGGTAAAATGAGATATTTTTCTCCTTCCTTTTTAATGTACTTTTTTGTTAAGCAGTATATATATTCACAGTTCTTATAGTATTAAATATGTAATAAAAATTTGAAGACTTGTAAATTATTTTCATTAATTGGTTGACATGCTGACAGAAGAGTTCTTATATTTGGTTAATTGGAGGTTAGTTTTTAAAACATCGCGTAAAAATATCTTTAAGATTGATGGATCAAAGTTTATTATTTTTTTAAGCATAAGCTTAGAAATACAATTAATAAAACTTCATGTGAAAAAAAAAATTTATATGTTCCTTTGTGTGTCCCCCACCCCCAAGCGATTGTGTTTCAAATCATTAACATAAAATTGATATCACCACCCCTTTAAATTAGTAGTATTTTTTTTTTAAAGTTTGCCTTATAAATTTATTAATTCTTTTAACAGAGCATGTTGTGAATACGAAGCTCTGATTCACAATTCAGTACTATACACATATTGCTATTATAATTATACTATTATAATTAGTTTCACTATATATAGTACCACTATCTTAGTTTCCTCACATTTTGCAAATTTAGTGCAATATATTGAAAAAGTGAAAATTGCTATTTAGAATACAGTAATTAGAATATATTATAAATGAAAGTGTCTAAATGTTTCTGTTGACCATCAAAAATTTTTCTCGTGTACTAGTTTGCAATCGCTGTTTTAAACAACTTTTGCAATATTGTTTATTTCAGAAATGCAACCCTTTTGAAAGTATACCAATTTCGAAGTCTGGTGCGTTTTTGCTAACAATGATGTGCATGAAACCTAAAATTATCGTGTAAGTATATTTTATTTTTGAATTTTTAGTTTTGTACGGGAAAAAAGTGATTCTAGTCCATAATTCTAATCTTACCATTTAGGTATTCCTTATGTTTATTGTGTTATCTTTCAAAATGGAAGAAAAAGAATCTTAAATTTTTTCTTATGAAAACTTTTTTTTTGTAAAATTTAAATATAATAATAAGCAAGTTATTACAAGTTATTTCTTTTTTCTGCTGAAGTAAAAATATCATATTTTTTGGTAAATTAGTAGATATGTAAATTTTCATGTCTGAATGAATTAGCAATTGTTTTAGTGTCCTCAGCCACCAGATCTTAATATTACTAAATCTTTGTGGTGGGAGTACATTGAGTGGCAAGTAAGAAAGAATTTCATTATTCTTCATATTTAGCGGAATTGGGTGATATTAAAAGGAGTAGTGATTTAAAATACCATTATCTTATGTTAGATATCTATATGCAGTAGAACCTCCTTAATCGTAAGTGAAGCTCTTTGCTTTTAAGATTGAACAATATGAGCCTAGGTACATGGCTAAATACTCCGTAAAAGGAAAAAAAAGTATTTTGAAATAAGAAAAGGCGAAATGGTAAATAATTGCAGAAGAGAATTTATATCAATACATTACTTGCATATATATAATTGGTTTCAGAATAAAAAACTGCTTTAAAAATACATAATGGTCTTAATTTTATTTGCATTTATTCTTGATGAATTTTTTAAATTACAATCCAGAGATCAACAAAGGTTTACTATATATCTATTTCTTGTCTAATATTTGCTGTTCATGAAGTTCAATTTAAACTCATCTCACATTGATAAAAATCATTCAGATGTCCCCATAATTTTTATTTTATCTGTATGTTGTCTGGAAAAGTATTCATTTAATTTATATGCTTATTTTTCAGATATTTTTCTTCAGCAACTTAAAATTATTATTTGATCAATTCTGCTAAAGATATAAAGACATGGGTCGCCTGTTATGTCATTGTGGTCAACATTTGGGAAATGAAAAGTAACCAGTTATTTTTTGCATATTTTCAAATGTTTTTGCATTTATTTTTCTATTTTTATTGCAGTTAGTTAAAGCTAAAAATATACATGCTTCATTACCTTTTACTTAAATCAAAATTTGTATTAATTTTTAAAAAATATGATCTTATAAGATGTGTAACCCAATGAAATAAAGGACATGCAGGGGAAGGGATTCTTAATTAAGTCCACTAGTTAATTAAAACAGTTTATTAGACAAAACAAAAATTTACATACATAACTAGAGAACTACAGTTACAATAGGGTGAAAGGGATCGGAGCGCATGCTCGTACGTCCCTTACAGTTCCCAAGCTTGGCCATTACTGAAGATGTTCCTAGCCGCTAGAGGGCGCGATAGTCTTTCTACTGTTCATATGAGGAAGAGTTTAAACTACGGGGGGTTACAATCTCCCTAGATCCGGCGACGTCCCGAGGAGACATAGTGTTAGCTGTTTGTAGTAGTAGCTCTTGTTGAGGGATGGATGGTTCTGCTGGAAACTGCTGTTGTTGCAGTCGACGGGCTTGGAACATTTTTTTTTTGTGATGTCGATGTAACTTTTCGTAGTAGGCCTCTTTTCCAAGTGGAGCTACCGGAGAATGTTTATGTCTTTAACAAGTGTTAAAGCAGAAGTATAGTAAGTAGCAATCGGGTTCAGATGGAGTTGGCAAGACTTGCAAGTAATCCGGTTGGAAATTTGAGTTTAAGAAGCCATTTCAGAGGTTGGTGGTGGATGCCGGATTATTTCTGTTCCTTCAATATAACCACGAATTTCTTCAAAGCCCATACCACAGCAAGGGCCTCCCCACTCTGTGAGGTGGAATAATTGCGTTCTGCTGGGGTTGGCAGTCGACTAGCGTATTCTATAGGATGCTCATCAGATCCTTCTCCTTGAAGTAAAACTGCTCAAGGGCATATTGCCCAGCATCTGTTCGAATAATATATGGCTTAGTACCATCTGCTTGCTTTAACACAAGAGGTTGTAAGACTGTTTTTAAATGTTTGAAATGCATTTTGTTGGTCAAATCCCCACTGCCACTTGACTTTCTTCTTTGTAAGATAACTTGATGGACGTGAAATCTTAAAATCATGAATATATCTTCAAAACCACGAACAAGTTTGCAGAAAAGATTGTAGTTCTTTGACGTTTTTATGGGGTGGAATATCAGTATAGGCGCAACTTTTTCTGGATCAACTTCTATTCCTTTTTTGTGTAATCAAAATCCAAGATATTTAACTCGAGAAGAGGCAAAATGGCATTTTTCTCTATTTGCTTTAAGTTTGAAATGTAAGAGTCTTTCAAAAATAGTTTTAAGATCAAACATGTGTTTTTCAAAGTTTCTGACAAAACAATTATATAATCTAGATAAGGTAGTGCTAGAAATGTCTTCCAGACCATTACAAACGGTTCATCAGTCTCTGAAACGTAGCAGGTGCGTTGCGCAAACCATATGACATTCGTAATTTAACGGTAAGTGCCAAAGGACATACAAATGCTGTCTTGTCTTGATCTTCAACATGCACTTTAACTTGATGGTATCCCTGCTCGCAGATCAAGTGTAGACATAAAGAGGAGTGAGTTTTGCTTGATGGATAACAAGTCATCCATTCTAGGAAGGGATAGGTATCTGCGACTGTAATTTCATTCAATTTCCTGTAATCAATACGAGGGAGCGAAATGTTCCATTTGGTTTTGGTATAAGTACCACTGGGGAAGCATACGGGGGATTCACATTCTTCAATTATGCCTTCTGAGAGAAGTCTATCGATTTCTTGTTTTAATATTTCCTTCTTGGAAGGATTCATCCTATAAGGGGGCACTGCAACTGGAAGATGGTTTCTTGTATTTATACGATGTTCAATAAATGGTGTAGGCTCTCCCCCTGGTTGAAAGCATTCTTCATACTTTTTCCAATAGTGAATTTAGTTCTTCCCGTTGTGGAAGTGAAAGGTGAGTACCTTCATTTTTCGAAGTTGACAAAGATGTGGTTCAGGGTCAACAGTGAGCAAAGCATTTGATATCATTGTTTTCTTTGGAGATCTAAGGCGATCCCTGCAGCTGTTAAAAGTCTATGTCTGTTACCTCTAGCATTTTTCAAAATTAATAGTTCCGTGGGAATGACTTTTCCTTGAATACTAATGTCTACAGAAGTTGTCAATATTTCTGTGGTTTGAGTACGACCATCAGCAAGAGTCATCTGCATGGTTTTCTCTTCAAATTCAATCCTTTTTGTTTAAGTAAATGGTATAATTTTCACCAGCCACTGAATGTGTAGCACCAGTATCAGCACAAACTGCTGCTTCTGTATTACAAATGGAAGTTTGGATTATACTAATGGGATTACTTTCACTAGAAAAACTATAAAAGTTTGATTGATTCAGACTTGATGACAAGACATCATCTTTTTGTCGAACTGGGTTTGCAAGTGTGGCATCTTGATCGAATGATTCCAGGAGCACCACATCCATGGCAAGATACAGGAGTTCTGTCTTCTTTTGTATCAACGATTTTCTTTTCAGGTATTCTGTCTTTGGAAATGGGATTCCGCCTACTGTTACTGGAATCCCGGTTTACGCCTACTTTGACTGGGAAACCAGACAGAGAATGTTCATACGACAACTTAGGATTTTGTGTGTAGTTACTTCTCCAGGGACTGGAATTCATTTCTTTTTTTCCTGCTAAAGTTTTTATTGTTTTTTTATTTCTCATGTTTTTAACTTCATACGAATCTAGCTTATCCACTAGTTGTAGAGGATTGTTCCAATTACACTGGTCCAAAAGTGATCTTTTGTAATCTTGAGGGGTTTTCTTTTTTATTTGGTCCGCCACAATCAACTCTTTCAATTCTTCAAGCGTCGTAACTTTTGATTCTTTCAGCCACCCATCACAATATGTTTGCAAGTCAAAGTAGAAGTCACGCCAGGTTTTCACAGGATCTTTAGTGTGTCGGGAAAACATCTGCCGAAATTTTTCTGCACTTAATTTAAAGCGTTTTAGAAGAATTTGTTTGACTTTATAGTAGTCTTGAGCATCAGCAAAAGATTCTTTAGTGATTAAATTTGAAACTTCAGTTGGTAAAAGACCAGCAAGGTATACCATCCACTGTTGAATTGGTACTTTTAAAAATGTTAACTGTCTTTCGAAGAGGTTTAGGTAAATAGTTATATCAGTTGTCTTAGGATCAAAAATCGGAAGTAATTTTTGAAGTTCTAACTTTGGCATATTGGAGTCTGAAGTTGCAGAAGTATTAGTTGTTATTTGAAGTTTTTGCAATTCAAATTGTCTTTGGTTTTCTTTTTCTATTTCAGCCCGCAATTCGAGCTCTTTTCTATCACTAATAATGTGATTTAAGCATTCACACGTAAATTCTGCATCATATCCCTCACTATTTAAAATTGCGTCTTCAAGAACTTTGAAATTATCTGGTATTGATATGTCTAGCGTTTTCGCCAATTCGAGGAGGTCCTGCCTGCGACCTTTTGCTAAATAGGCCATTGTGAAATGTCACTTCAAATTAATTACAAATATATTTTCTTTGAACTTTAAATTAAATTTAACAAAGTGTTATTAATGAAATAATAATACAGTATTATTACCACTTAGAAGTAATATCTCAATTTCTTACAATATACAATTTGAAAAAAAAAATTTCATGAATCACAAAAATGAAAAAAAATATATATTTTTAAAATTGTTTTCAAGTTCAATACACAATCAAAGTAAAATTACTATCAAACTTATAGTTAAAAAAATCATCAAAATGATCTGAAAACACATTTGAAATATATCATACCACAAGTAAAAAGAATCATATACGTACTCATAAATAAAAGTTCTACTTAGCCGAAACAAAATTTCCTATTAGTATTCAAAAAGAAAAGTTATTAGAACTCAGAGTTATAAATAACCTTGAACTGTCTATTTCTCCCTGTTTAAATTTATTCTCGCTTACGCCGCATAAAATATTTCATCAGTTTCATAAATGAATCATAGCTTAAAAATTAATACTAGCAAGAAGAGAAAAAACGGGAGATATATATATTCTTTTTCTTTTAAACCACTAAATATATTATTTAACTGAGACAAATCCTTCAACATATAATGCACATTTTACACTTAAAATTATACACAGAAATGAATATTTTTTTTGAAAATAGCATATAACAATACAAAAATTTTTCCAGCTTAAATGCTTTCGAACAAGAATTGTAATCATTCAGAGAAAATAATATACATAAATACATATATATTTGGTTTTGTGTTCTCACTTAAGCTTTTAAGTAAACAACGTTATACTTATTAGTTTAAACAATACAGGAAGTATATTTTAAAAACACAATGAATATAATTTAACTGTATATTATGCTGTTTAGAAAATTACACAATTACATTTCTTGAAATAAGAAAAAAAGATTTCTTAATTTAATTCGAACAGGATGTTCTAAATTTAAATCAGTAAAGAATGTTCTCTATGTCAGAACAATGAAGTCAATTTTTAAGAAATTAAAACTTACACAATTCTTTAGGATATTAAATCCAATTTGCATTTGGGAATGCAATGGTTAATTTAGTATTATAAGGTATAATACTTAAAAGAAAATTCAAAGTAAAAACTTTACTTATTCAGGTGAAGATAAATCCAACGATTTTGTTAAACTTGCTCATTCTACATGTGAGAACGGAATAGCGGTTAACCTGAAAAATTTGTTACTTGCACATTTCTACGAGTGAGAACGGAACATTAGCGGTTAACCTGAAAATTAATAGCGAGCAACAGCCAAGCCTCTTTAACTATAAAACACGTTGGGCGTCAAATTATAAGGTGTGTAACCCAATGAAATAAAGGGACATGCGGGGAAGGGGTTCTTAATTAAGTCCACTAGTTAATTAAACACGTTTATTAGACAAAATAAACATTTACATACATAACTAGAGAGCTAACAGTTACAATAGAATTGAAAGGGATCGGAGCGCATGCTTGTACGTCCTTACAGTTCCGAAGCTTGGCCATTACTGAAGTTTGTTCTAGCCGCTAGAGAGCGCGATAGTCTTTCTACTGTTCATATGAGAAGAGTTTAAACTACGGGGGGTTGCAATCTATATATTTTTTAATTTTATTTTCATACGAAAAAAATAATTAAATGTCTCGTCAGGTAAGTTAATTAATCAGTGTATGTTATAATCATTTTTAAAATCCGTTGTGATGTAGTTATGTATATATTTATATTCTATTGTACAGTTGTTACATTTTTAAGCATATTGTTGTTTATAGATATAGGATTTCTTACACTATTTCCAGTACTTAATATTTGTTTTGACCCACCCTTAAATTTTTTTTTATAAAAGTATTTTCTGTTTTTAAAAATGTTATTAAAAGGCTATCCATTTTTCATCTTAGATCATTCCCCCCCCACCCTCTTCTATCTGTTTTTCATATTTCTTATCAAAGATTTAAGTAGTAATAGTCTATACAAAAAATTGCTTAAGAAATCTTAAAAGGTTTTCATATTACTTGTAAACAGATAAATCTATAATGTATAATTAATGTAATTGCTAATTGAATTTTTTAAAAAACTCTTTTCTATTGCAGTAAGTGTTTTTGTAAAAATTCTTAAGTGCAGCTGATCTTCAAGAAGTACTGAATTAAGTATACTCTAATGATCTTGATGCAATAGCTAAAATTTCTTTTATTTGGAATCTATACTCAGAAATTGATGTGTCATTAAATTTGTGTGCAGTTTTAAGAAATAGGCTTCCCCTTAATAATTAGCAATTTTTATCACAGCTACACAAAATAAAGTTTTACCAGTTATGAAGGGGAAAATAGCACAAGGTTAAAAATAAATCTTAATGGTTGAGTGTCTGAAATATTTTAATAGGAAAATCAACACATTTTTGCTCAAGCATAAAGAGGGAAGATAATTGAATAAGTATGTCACTATTAAAATGCAATGTTTTAAATACAATTATCCAAAAGCCTAGAATTGCAATGTGCTTGGTTTTTGCAGGGGTCAATGCTCGTTAAATCTGTCGAACCTCAGTGTCCTCCCATTAATGTGGTAGTTAGGAGAGGGGAGGTGCCAGGTCAGGTGTCATCACTTGACTAAGGTTCAGAATTATGTCCATCTCCAATAGCACTCATATACACTGCTGGACAATTGCTAAGGACGGATAACACTATCATCCATAGCAACCACAAAATGAAAGGAAGCAAAATGTGGAAAATTAGAATAAGTGCGGGATATTAGTAAGAAGTATGAGTATGCAAATTTTTTTTCCATGTCTGTTCATCACGTGATAGCGTTCATAAGAGCTTTAAAGGTTTTGACGCGTGTGGACAGTTGTTGTTTCAAGTCAAAGTTTTACAGGAAAGATTTAATAGACGAACTTAAAATTTTTGGCATGTCTTCCCGACATCACATAGATGATTTTATGCGTGACCGAACTATTGGAAAGATCGAAGAAGGGCGAAAAATAACAGATGTTGCCAGGGAGTTCGACATCGCTCACAGCGTTGTTTCACGGCAGTGGAAGTCATTGAAAACTACTGGAATGTGTAGTAGACGGCACGGGGGAGGTCGTGTTAGAAGTACGACGCCTGCAGAAGACAGATATATCGTCCTATCAGCAAAAAAGGAACAGGCGCACCACAGCTCAGCAGGTGGCAAATCAGTTTCTTGCTGCCTCAGGAAAGCAGATCTCCCGAAAAACTGTTGCCCCAGACGTTTGAGGGGCAGGAGGGACTATACGCACGCAGACCTGTTGTGTGTGTCCCATTGACCAGACAGCACCCGTACTGCCCGTTTGCAATGGTGTCGTAAGCATCACAATTGGACTGAACAGGACTGGGCATGCGTACTATTCTCAGATGAGTAGGTTCAGTCTGTCATTGGACTGTAGACGCCAACTGATCTGGCGCGAGTTGGTACTGCTTATCGTCAGAAAATATCCAGGGAAAAGGACCGATATCCGACATACAGTATCATGGTGTGGGCCGGCATCATGATCAATGGCCGCACGCGCCTACATGTGGTTGCGAATGGGACTATGACGGATCAACGATACATTGATGAAGTTCTACTTCCTCATGTTCGTCTTTTCCGTGGTGCTGTCGGTGATAAATTTGTTTTTATGGACGACAACGCAACATGTCATCGAACACTCGCTGTTTAGGATTGTCTAGACAGCGAGGGTATTCAACGTCTCGTATGACCAGCGTGTTCTCCAAATCTAAACCCCATTGAAAATGTGTGGGATGCTTTGGGGAGGCAAGTTGCAGGTCGAAACTATCCTCCCACAAACAAGAACACCCTCATCCGTGCACTCACAGAGGAATGGGATAAATTGCCTCAACAGCTGCTGGATAATGTTGTGCAAAGTATGGTACGATGTGTGGAATGTTGCATCACACTCCACGGTGGACATATCCTGTATTGATACCTTTCTTTAAGGTGCCTGCTGACTTTTAGATGCATTGTTCCATTTCTCCATACGCAAATCAAATGAACATTTTTTTTTTTCTTTCAGATGTTTTACAGCTTTTGTACTTTCCAGAACAATAAGTATTCTTTATTCTAATGTCTGAACAGTGTGGCAACTATATTTTATCCTACTAGGCCTCATGTCTCGCTTAATGTTATGCTACATAGCAATTTGTGATCCGTCCTTAGCAATTGTCCATCAGTGTACCTTTATAGTGCAACATTAATATAAATCTTCACTCACTTGTGCAGGGTTTTTGTTGTTGTTGAGTTTTTATAGTTAACTTGCTGGATGACCCTCCATTACACAGACTTCTTCAGGTATACAGCTTTATGCCTTGGAAGATTCCCCTTCCCTTTAAGTGTCAGCACTTCCTTGTGTGTGTGTGATTTCTATATTAATGTCATTAAAATACTCTTTTTCAAAGTTTCTTCCACATATTTGTCCTGTCGAGAGGGTCTGTTTTTTTGCCACTTAGCTTGGCGTTGCAGAGGCTTTTTCCGTGGATATAATTTTATCCCTATGGGAAATTTTTCTTTTCTGTCTGGACACCAGTACTTCTGTGTGTGTTACTAAGCGATGTGAGTAATTTCTATATCTACGTCATTTAAATTCCCTTTTCAGAAGTTTCTTTTTCTTCTCTTTGTCAAACAGGTTTTTTTCTCCTCCGTTCAGCCCAGCATTGTATGGTTTTTTTCAAGTATAAAAAACATTCAAAAAGAAAACATCTTTTTATCTGACAGAAAAAAAATTTATCTGCATATGTACTCTCCGTAAGTTGTTTTTCCGCACATGCGCTAGAACTCATGTGTTCTGGGGTAGCTTTTCCTTAATTAACTATTAATGGCATTTGCCAATTTTTCCATTTTTTTTAACTTATTTTTTTTCTTTGTTGTATTTTTGAGGCTCTCCAAGACATAAAAGATTATATCTTGAAAAATATTTTATGTATAACAAAAGCAAGTTTTTTTTAATTTCAAAATTTTTCTGAAGTTTTACAATATTTTGTTTTAAATTAAATTGGCAAGAACTAAAAATATACCAATCTGCTTGAAAAATAGTTTTATCTTTCTTTAGGAATTTAAATTAGAAAAATTTAAAACATTGTAGAAATTGAGATTTTAGTAACATACTTCAAGTTAATCACATGTTAAAAACATTTATTTTTTAAACAAAGTTAATAAATACAGTCCATATAGCAACGTCATGAAATTCCATTTTGGCTGAAAACTGATTTTCGTTGCCAACTTTTGTCATTGTTGTAACAATAACAGGGTTACAAAAATACACACAAATCAAAAACTGGTTTTAATATCTTTTTAACTTTTTGCGATATTGTACAGAATTGTGAATCTAAAGCATTATGGAATCCACTTGAACCCCCACAAAAAATTTCATCGAAATCGGTCCTGCCCTTTAGGAGGAGTTCATTCACATACACACAGAAGAATTATACATATAAAGATTATTTGAAAAAACTCCCAAAAGCTTGATTCGTCTGCATTTTTGCAACAATAAAGACCCGGTTTGGCTGAAAATCGATTTTCATCGCCAACTTACGTCTTTTTTATAATAACGTTGTTACAACAATGCAGGTGAATGTTGTTGTATGTTTTGAATGTTTTTAATTTATATCTTTTTAACTAATTGCAATATCAGACCTAATTGCAATTCTAAACCATTCTCGAATCCACTTGAACCCACACAAAAAATTTCATCGAAATCGGTCCAGCCGTTTAGGAGGAGTTTAGTTACATACACAGGCACAGAAGATATTTATATATAAAGATTTGAAAAATGAATTTAAATTTTCTTGATTTTTCTATTTAAAGAATAATGCCTTATTAGCTTACAATTAACTCAATCTGTTGATGAAAAAAACAGTTTTTTTTTAAGCAGTCTAGAGTTGATTATTAAATTTATTATTGATCACATAAATTGGTAAAATTAGTTTTCTAAAAAAGTATGTGTAATTTCTTTTATAAATTGTAATTTAATGTAATTAAAGTTATGCAATATTTATTTCTCAAATTTATGAAATTAGCTTGATTTTACATTTAATCTGTATGATTATTTCAAGTACGCTATATTTTAATATGTTCATTGCTTAGAATTATTTTTTTTAAGATATGTTTTCAGTTTTTTTTTATGAATTGTTAGATTATTTTCAGTTGTGTTACATGGCATTCAGGGTGTGCTATTGTTTCAATTAATGTAACTTAAAAACATAACTTTTTAACTAAAAAAATGTTTTTTTTAATTAACGTTAAGGTCATATTTCAGGTTCTGTTAATTATCAGATTAAGAAACCTGATATTTTTAACAGAAAAGTAAGTAATATGTATAGTGTGTAGCATGTAGTTTTCTAATGGTTTGCCCCAAATATCTGGAATTAAGAACTTATGATGTTTTGATTGTTCTGTATTTGGAAAAGTATATGTGACAAAAAAATTTTTCCATTTAGTTGTAATCATATTTTTGTCTATTTAAGCCAGTAAGAGCAATAGCAGTTTATGTCCTATGATGTAAAAGGTATTATAAATTTTCTTCTGTACATCTCTGAATTTCTATTTCAGCTATCTCTCAGACCATTAGCAAAGAGATACACTGTCTGGTGAATAAAATGGAGGATCTTCTTTTAGAGCACCATCCCCATAAAGACATTCACACTAATCTTTCCCCTCCAGATGCTTCAAAGTCAGTAAAAGAAACTGAAAAAGAGCTCAGGTACAGTTAGGTTATTTTTTACTTTAAAAGGTTCTTTATATTATATGAAAAATATATCAATTACTTGGATATAAATTTTGTTGCAGTCTTAACTGAAAGGATAAAAGAAGCATGCCACGGGAAATTTTGTTAATTGACAGTAAATTAGTGTTTCTAATTTGTAAGACACACATTCATATTGACACAATACGTTAATCCTCACACTGCATAGTTATTTTATCAAAGTAGGTTCAAATTTGCATATTTTTTTATTACGTATTTCAAATCTGCGTTTTAGAGTTAAAATATGCAAAAAATATTTGTATAAGAGTTTTTATTTTAAAAAAGTAGAATCAGATCATAAAAACATGAATAAAAATGTAAAATAGAACAGCACTGCTAAATAGTTAGAAAAAAATGCGTACCCGTGGAAATTGTGAGTTGTGCAAAGTTAGTTACATCTATATTGCAAGTGGGATGCGCAGTTAGAGGGTTAACAGCACATAAAAACACTGCAGCAACACAAAAATGCATAAGAGCAGTTTAGGATACTTAATAATTTGACAAAATGCCCTCCCTCAACTTGTTTATACTTTTGAGGCTTCTAAACTATCGTGGTCAATCAAGCCAATTAATCTGATCTGGGGAATAGTTCATTATTACTTCTTAGAGATTTTAACTTCTCCAGTTAAGTGCGTTATTAAAAAGATTCAAGGATGGGGCATCATGCCTTGGAGGGTTCAGAGCCCCAAAAGGAATTATAATGCTTCAATATGCAAATTTCCATTGCAATTAATCATCTAATAATAAATAAGGTAAAAGAAATTTCTGTTTATAATATAAGAAATTGAAACATAATACTGTTCATTTTTATTGCATTACATTTATTTTACTTTACATTACAATCATTTTTTGGGAGATGGGAGGGACTATAATTATCTGTCTTATATATCCTTTATTTCAAAAATTATCACAATTTTGAGAACATATATAGGAATGTAATACAAAATATACTCAATTAATTTAAATTAATATATTGTAAGAAGGATTTTTTCTGATCTCTTTCGAAGTGAACTACTAGAATGCCTCCTTTGACTTATAAGATGGCGTGTAGCTGGTCCTTAGAATTTTGCATAATGTCTGTTCTAAAATCTGACCCCTTTTGTGGATTTCTGATTGTTGTAAGTTGTCTAGCTTTACACAAAATTGAATGAATTAAAAGTTGTCGAAAGAAAATTTGACATTCACTTCCTCACTCTGTCTGCTAGCAACAGATTACTTACGTTGGAAGAAATATATTTGTGCATACCCATTAGGATTGCCTACTTATGTACATCTATATTGCTAGTTTCTTTTGTTTATGGATGAAAAGTTATAATCTGGTCTTTTGAGCTTACTTCATTTTTAATGAAGTAATGAATTTTCAATAGATTGTGAATTAAAATGAAATTTTTGAAATAGTATTACTAAAAAAAAGGAAGAAAAAATTTAATTAGAGGTTTGCATTTTAAATTACATGTAGAACATAGTCCGATTATAAATTTGTTATATACATGAAGAGATGAAATTTCAAGAATGATACGGGTAACATTTAAAGAGTTTTGTTAATCTAATCATATAACAATTTGAAATTTCTGTTTTAGATAATGTAATAAAAATTACCCAATATATTTATTGAATAAAATATTTGTTTTAATGTTCATTTAAATTTTTTAGGTATTTTTATTTTGATGGGATTTGTGGGAATGTAATTTATATATATATATATGAGACGTGTTTGTAAAGTAAGTACCATTTTTAAATTATGCCACCGCAGCGCTGCGGTTGCCATTTAGCGCATGCGCGTCATGCAGCTACATTTGTTGGGAAGCCACAGACGCCATTACGGAACCATCCGATCGAGTCTACATCTGTTTGCGTGATTTTAAAATGCCTCCACCTATTGAGAATCCCGCTGACTGCGAAGTGCGTGCTGTAATACGGTTTCTTTGTGCTCAAGGCTTCAAATCAGTTGACATTCGTCACCAAATCAGTGAAGTGTATGGTGAAAACATGAGTGATGGAATGGTGCAGAATTGGGTTAGGGCCTTTAAAGATGGCCGCACAAACATTCATGATGAGGAACGAAGTGGGAGACCTTCAGTCATTACCGATGAACTGATTCAAAAATTGGACTGTAAAGTTAAAGAGAACAGACGATTCACGATTTCGTCCTTAGCTGAAAAGTTTCATGCTTTCTCAAAAAGTCTTCTTTACGAAATTGTGTCCCAACGTTTAAATTATCGGAAATTGTGTTCATGCTGGGTGCAGGCTTCAGGCGGCAATCTTCTTTGACGATGGCATACAAAAGCTGGTCCCAAGATACGATAAATGCCTCAATAGTAATGGGAATTATGTAGAAAAGTAGAGTAAAGTATGGCCTTTTCAGTGAATAAATTATTTTTGGGAAAAAAATACTTGTTGTTTTTTTATGTCAAAACGGTACTTACACGCCTCGTATATTGTCTGATTTCAAAATGCTTAACATCACCTCTATGGACTATTTGTTTATATTGAACAATCTTTTTACTGAAAGAAATCTTTAAATGAAACTTGATTTCATGTTTTAATTACCCTTTTTTATATGTTTATTTTACATTCAACATTTTCATTCATCAGTTGCTAACTTTAAATTCAACAGTTATACTGTAAGAACTTAATTTTTGGCTTCTTATTTAGAGGTGGTATCATCAAAAATTATAATATTTTGATTTTACTTTCATATTGTAAAATAAAGCATTATATTATTTAATACTGTAGTATATTGTTAATATAATGTATGTTCTGTTTTTTCCTCTTCATTATATAGCTTTGAAGAACATTGCCAGTATGAATATAAAAAACTGAAAGATCTTTTACTGCAAAAAGCCAATGTAAATTAGTACTGGAGCATGATTTTTATGCCAAAGTATTTTTGTACCGGAAATCATTCCGTCATATACTTATTTTAAAAATTTAACTCTTTAACTCATTTTAATGCTCAAATCATGTATATATTGTATTGATTACTAAATTGCGACGCTGGACTATACAGCAGATAATAAATGGCCATTTGGTCAAATATATTAGCATGTATTCCTTTATACTAAATTGTATTTTCTTCTTAATTGAACTGTTATCAAAAATGTGTGAAAGAGAAACTTGCAGAATAAAATTAAATTTACAGCTTTTTAAATTAGTTTTTTAAAGTATTGATTATTTTAATGATATTACCTAATGTTGATCATAGTACTTATTTTTTGTTTTAAGTTTTTTTTTAAAAAAACATAGTGATACAATTTCAATATAAATGTATTTGACAAATAACTATTTGACTTTTGTATGTTTGCAAGTCTAAAAAAGATGTAATTTATTTAATTAATTTGAAATTAAGTGTTAATATTCTATATGGTTTTATCATTTTCAGTTACTGTTAATGAATTCATAAGTCAACTGTTACTCATCAAAACTTCAGCTGTCTTAATTTGGTGCAACATTTCAGCAATTTTTAAAACCAACTTTTTAAAATTAAGGCATGTTTTTAAATAAGTTAGAAATTTGATTTATTTTATCAAAATAGTGTTAATTCTAACTTTAAGAACTGCAAATTTTTCACATTAAATAGAAAAAATAAACATATTATAATTTCCTAATTTATTTAGTTATTGCTTGAAAATATTTTTATGCCTGATCAGAAATTGGTATCATTAATAGCTTTTTTTTTTCTTCAAAGTTCTTATAATTACAATTTAAACTAATTATGAAGTTAAATGAACATTAATAGAGTATTCAGTTTATCTTCTATGCATTTTGAAATAGATTGGTATGGTGCTTTTTGCAATTTTTATATACTTTTAATTTTATAGCATTAAATCTCTTAGCTTCAATTAACAGTGGATAGTCAAGTTAAAATTACATTTACTTTTGTTGTTTCAGTCAATTTTAAGAAGTATTTCTGTGTCATTTCCAACACTTTTCTGTGTTTCATACAAATGAATTTCATTTTTAAATGTACATATTTTTTGTGTGATTTAAAAACCTTGAGACATTATTTAATGGTTTTGTTATTCTTTAGAAAAAATATTTATTCCATCATTTATTTTTATTTTGTTAATGGGTTTTGATGAAAGTAATTTATTCTGCTTTTATCATTTATATTCAACGAGAAATTAATTGCATTAGTGAAAATGTGTAGCTGTATTGGGTTATATATGTATGCATATATTTTTTAATATTTTTTACATATTTTTACTTTATAATTTTACATATCACTTTTTACTATTTATTAATACATTTTATAAAATTGTTTAGCTTTCAAGTACAATACTCATAGGCATTTGTTATAAAATAATTTTTCCTAAGTGTGAAAGGCATTACATCTCCCATCACAACAATTTCCTTTTGTTTATTCATTAATGTTGAGTTTCACATCCATTGGAAGTCATACTGCTGATACCAAGTCCATTCTGCTTGGAAAAGTAGATGCCTTGATTTAATATTGTGATCTTGGTAAAATGATCTTCATAGAACAGTGTTATCTGTTGTCTTTAAGCAGCTCTAAACAAGAGAGAAGACTGAACTGTTGAATATTTTTTATAAACAGCATTAAGAAGAAATCTTAGGTAATGAAAAGTGTAAGAACATTTTGAAATTTAATCTTGTGCATTCTTCGATGTATAATTTATGTATTTGTACCCTCAATGGTGCTGAGGACATCTTGTATGTTATATCAGAAAATAGTTTGTAAATAGTGTATTGCCTTGATGAACAATTACTTAATGGACTTAAATAAAATATTTGAATCTTTATCTTTAAAAAAGAATGCATGGTATGTTACTGGGCAAAATTCTAAAAGTCTGTTTGATATATGTAGTTTGTTATACTTATTATTGTATTAAATTATGTAAAAATATTTATTATCTAAAAAAATGTTGTGAATTATGTCTTAATTTATCTGTATCGCATGATCCACATAAAACTCATTATCTTTGAAAAAGTGGGAAATCATGCCCTCTTTTTAATTGTAAATGAATAAATATTCAATATAAACAAAGTTTTGTGGTTGCTGTCTGGAAAATGAATTCTTAACTTTGGTAAATTGGCACAGCACGTTTTGTTGTGAGTATGTACTATACATAAGGAACACATGGCATGCAAATAAAATATCTGGACATAACATACAGCAAACCTGATCAGTTATAGTCTTGGAGAAGGGAGTCAGCTGAAGAAAGACATATTAATGTAGATATTCTTATGCCTTGAAAAAGTTCCTCCACTCCTGGCTCAGTGCATCCTTTTGTAAGTGATACGTTTTTTCAATCAGTTCTTATATTAAATGGTAATGCAGTGAAGTTTTTCTTTAACTTTATACATGACTCATGTATAGTGTTGGCTTTTGCAAAGCTTTTGGCTGAAGTACTTGTCTGAAGATTTCTAACACGTGCGTTAAATATATCTTTTTCGCTCTTTCAATGCGATCATCCCTTTCAGTGAAAGGGTGAAGACAAATAGCCGGGAAGAAGGGGTCACAGTTGTAAAACTGGAAAAACAAATGCTTCTTCTTACTTAGCTTTATCATGGGGGGGTCAAAATATCATTGGATCTTGACAATGGAAAAGAACAAAATAGTTCAATTTTTCGTGTAGAAACAATTTTTAAATTAAGACTGACAATTTAAAATGATGAAATATTAAAGCAGTTAATTCATTCGTTTTTAAGAGGACAATATTAAAGATTACTGGCTGCAAGTACTCGGGTTTAAAATAAGGTTTCCTGTAGAAGCGTACAAAACTGTTTATTTGCATGCAATAAAAGGGTATATTTATCTTAAAGCAAGGCAGTTCCATTTGGAGTGTATATAAAAAGATTTTCCTCTTTGCCCACTCTAGAGCAGACCACATACAACTGCCCATGAGAAAAGCATGGTGTCTGCAAGTCTATACCAGCAATCCCAAGAGACTGGCCCTGTGACTTGTTGATTGTCATGGCAAAGCACAGTTTCAAAGGGAACTGTATTCTCTTGAATTGTATGGTGTTGTCTGAGGGAATGATGGGAATTCTTTGAATGAAGACATCCTCACCCTTAGCACACCCTGTGAGTACTGTGGCTTGAATGACATGCTGCATCATTTTTTTCACAATTAATCTTGTGCCATTGCACAACCTGGATTCATCAATATTTCGGATCAGGATTATTGGAGTACCAACTTTCAGAATCAAGTTGTGGGCTTGCAAATCAGGAGTCTGAATGGAGTTTAAGAACTCAATGGGATATTGGACTGCTTCATCATCATTAAGGATGCAATCTATGAACTCATAGGCATATTTTTGCCCTGGAAGCCGCTTCTGAATGGTGACATTAAGCTTCTCAACCACATCATTTCTGCTTGCTAGAATTGCTCTGTGAGAAAGCCAGTCCTGATCCTTGAAGTTTTGCTTAATGTTAGGATACACCTTGGACAGAAGTTTGTCAGGAGAGTTGACAATTTGACCACATGGCATAATGATGAGGCCTGTTGAAGGATCTTCAGGAACTTTACCATCTCCAACCTGGAGCAGCTTGTTTGCAAATTGTCCTGCAGACAAATCACCCTGAATGTGTGACCGCATGTTTGTAGTTAGACTGAATTTTTCGAAATGGTGCCATAGATAAGAATTTTTCAAACAGGCATTGATCTGATCTGGTGTGACAATGGGAAGTGTTTGTCGAAAATCACCAGCAAGCACAACAGTTGCTCCACCCATTATTGCAGAGCTGCCTTGCAAATCCTGTAATGTCTTGTCAAGAGCATGGAAAGCATTTATGTGACTCATGGTAGCCTCATCCTAGACAATTAGCTTGCAGGTTCTGTGCCCTTGGAAATATTGCAAGTGGCACTGTCTGATCTGGCCATGTCCAGTGGCAACTTGAAGGTCGACCTGTTCGACCACCAGCAAGCAGAGTTGCTTCTATGCCAGAGGAGGCAACAGCCATGTCTTTCTCTTTCCTCACAAAAGCCAATAGCAAATTCAGTAGAAAAGTCTTGCCTGTTCCACCTGGTGCATCCAAAAAGACAATGCCTCCTCTTTCACTTCCGATCCTTCCATTGATGGCTATAATGGCTTGCTGCTGATCTGGAGTAAGTCTTGGCACATTTGCTGCCATGTAGGCTCAAAGTGCTTGAACACCATAGCTAGTTTCCCTCAAGAGATCCTTGTCAATTCAGGTTGATCATGCACTGGTTCTGGCAAACCATACAGTGCCAGTTATAGATAGAATTTTATCTTCCAAGATGAGAAGAGTATTGTTGAAGAGAGCATCACAGTATTCAATATTTTTTGTTGGATTATTTCGTCTTGCCTGGTGCAAAAAGTCCTCTGTCATGTCTTCCTTGTGATTTTCCCACAGTGTGATAGGTTTGTTTAAGCCACATACGACAATCAAAATGGCAAAGAGGCCACAGAGTTGTGCTTGTGACTGAGACACAGCTGCCTCTTCCATTGCCTAGTACCAATGAGAATCATCTTCCACCAATCCCAAGACTTGGCATGCCTCAGTGTATGTGCTGCATGGCTTAATTTCAAGGATATCAACATCCTTATCTCTCACAATAACAGTTTTGAGATGTTCAAATGATATTGGTCCTCGAACATGGTGCAACAGGAGGCGCATGTGGAATGCTTCTCTGTTGTTAGGAAGCACCACGTACACTCTTCCCAAGGCATTGTCTGTCACATATCCCGGGAAGTCTGCAAGAGGTACACCTTTTTTTCGTATTTTCCAGACCTTTTGACTGGCATCTCAGCAAAAATGTCTAGGCACTTCAGAATAGAGCAATGTTTTTGCAAGAGGGTCTGTTTTGCAAAGATAAAAAAAAGGCTGTTAATGTAGTCTTTGGTGGAGTGTCAGTCAAATGTGCTGTTGGCTGTCCAGGTTCATAGTATACTCTTTGGCCTCCTTCAAGATGTACTGCCAAGTGAACAACTGTTGGATACCTTTGATGGATGGGAAAGTTGAGCAGGCGCCTCACTGCTACTAATGTATCGTCCTTGTTGATAAGTGGTAACCTCATCAAGCCTGTTTGACTTTTCATTTGCAACAGCAAACATGGCTGCATCACTTCCCTTGGTAACATACTTGCAAATATACTGATGCGACGCTGATGATAACTTATTTAATTACTTTCTTTTTCTTAACCAAAATACTAATTTCTTAACTTTCCAGGTTCTTAAGTTAACATCGCATCATGACTTAAGTTAAAATTAAACACTAATATTCTATAGACAAATTACTGTACTCTAAATTAAAAGTCCGATCGTAAAGAGTTGACAATTAATTTTATTGAATAACATATTTAAATTTAAGTAACTGTACATATACTGCATAACAAGATTGAAATTTAACTTAGCTTTGAGAGAGATAGGAGGTGGGATGGAGTGGGGACATGGTTGCCGCCCGGAGTCCCCTCTCTCAAATACACAGCACACAAAAAAATTACAACCAGCAAAAAAAATTGTTCCATCACGAGAAGAAAGTTCGGTGATCATATGTGTGTGTCGACCAGAAGAAGTAGCTGATGCATCGACACTGCAAAGAATGTTAGGCGCTCCGGCGGTACAACACCTCCAAAGAAGTCTGCAGCCCGTCCGCGATGAGGGAAGGTTCCTGTAGACTCCGGCTAATGCGGAATAAAATTGTTCCATGTAAACTGCAATAGAAAAAAATTTTGTCTCCCAGGGAAACCATATTAGTCATGAAACCAAAACCAGTGTGGACAAGAAAAACTTGACCCCATTAGACTTACGCCGTAGACTCCAAGCACAAACCTCCCACTCTCAGAACTTAAAATAAAAAAATGTAAAAAAAAATTATAAACAATTTCAAAAATTCAGTCCCAATTCCGTTAGCGGTGAGAGGGAAAAACAAATTAACTACTAACAACTACAATTAAGTTCATGTACGAAGAAAAAAAATTGCTGAATGGGTCACCAAACAATTCACAAGGACAACATACATAAAATGACAAATAGAAATGATTGGATAATCACAAAGAGAATCGCGTGCCATTAAATAATAAAAAATTAAGACGAGTAACATAATAAATTCAAAAATTGCATATCTAACAGCTGCGCGCTACTCACAATAACTACACATATGGGCATTGAACTAAATACTTTGTGATAAGAAATAAGTACAATTGAAAACATATATAATCAATACAAACGTGGCACCCAGAAACAGACACCTCATAATCGTTTAACATCGAAATCCTGCCACGATTAATGTGATGTGCATGTCCCAGACCACCAAAAAAAAAAAAAAATTACTAATTTAACCCTCAACATACTCAAAGCGTAAGAAATTGCAATGGTTCACTAAGAGCATTGATAACAATCTTTCGTAAAATTAATTAATTTAAAGTGAAAAATTAGAAATTGAAACGATTGGTGTGCATAGGTGAAAAAAAAATTCTATATCTATATATAGCCTCCGAGAATGCTTAGTAGCCTAAGAAATTTAAAAATTCACTACAAGCATTGGTTACAATTTAAAGTCTTTTTTTTTTTTTAAAAAAATAAATGTAATTCAGATTTGCAAATTAAAATCTATAAATTGAAGCGAATAGTGTAAACGGTGAGAGAAAAAAAAATATAACCTCTACGAATGCTTAATAGCATAAGAAATTTTAAAAAAATTCACTACAAGCATTGGTTACAATTTGAAATTAAGAGAAGAAAAAAATTACTGTAATTGAATTTAGAGTTGCAAACTATGAGTGTGCATTTGATCAGGATGCATCCCCAATGTTCACAAAAGGCAGAAGGAAGAAAAAAAAACATATCATACTATCTTTTGCGATATGACGATTGCTAGCCACCGTCAACACAATAGACAGAATGTACAATTAAGACAAAAAAAATTGCAAATTCGATTATATAAAAAAAATTACTATATCGAGTAATACTTTAAAATAATTTTGAGAGAGAGAAAAAAAAAAAACAATTTCTTCTACATTCAATACATTCGAACTTCCATTTGAGAAATGAATTCCAGAAATCACAAATGCAGTTGAGAATTTCAGAAAAAAAATTATAAACATAAAATTGATAATACAACCCATGACATATGAGGCGACTCATACAGAGTAAAGTAATTTAACTAAACAAAAAGCAAATAAAAAATTATTACAAGCGCTACACATGATTAAACATAATTCCAAAAAAAATTTCACGTCACCAATGAACACAACTTTTTAACATCCTATGTAATACAATGTAACAATTGTAGGTAAGTAAAAAAAAAACTCAAAACGTTTTACTATACGCGCAACATATATACAAAAAGAACAACAAAGATCCTCAATTATTCCAAAATGCCTTTGCCTCAAAGATCATTCATATCCTGTATCTCAATAACACTAACTAAACTTATCTGCTACTTCAAAATAAGTAATCGACTTCTCCACAATAGCATTAACTAAAACCCATCTATGCTCATCAACTTATTTACACAAAATCTAACCTAATCCTCAACTTGAACTCTCCTAGATTCATCTCAAAACATTCTTAAACATACCCCACAATAATTAATTCAACTTATCTATTCATAACTTATTTACTTCGAAATCGCCCAAAATCCTTATCTCAATATAACCTTCTCTACATCAACAACAAAAGAAAAACGTTCTCGAATATACCGTACTTATTACAACTCAAATTTCCATTTCCAAAATCCTCATCTCAATATAACCTTCACTACATAAAAAAGCGTTCTCTCTCTCTCGAATATACTGTATCATTACAACTCAAATTTCCATTTCCAAAATCCTTAGCCCGATATAACCTTCTCTACATCAAAAAAAAAAAAAAAAGTTCTCGAATATACTGTATCATTACAACTCAAATTTCCATTTCCAAAATCCTTATCTCAATATAACCTTCACTACATCAAAAAAAAACTGGGTATCTGACCCCGGGATAATATATTAACTCACACAACAACCCATGAAACCGAAGATGTCGACAGGTCGTTGAATTCCACCAACAATTCCGAATCCAGAAAAGGACCTTTAACTGATTTGAACTACTATAAAAAGCAATATGACCTCGCCATCTCAAAACTTAAAATCAAACCACATTGCTATGCAGATCTAGAAATAAGAGATAAGAGGTAATGCCAGTGTATCAAAAACAGTTTATCCAATCCCTGAACGACGTGGATAGGTCGTAGAATCCAAGTAAAACAGTTGCATCCAGAGCTGTACCTCAACAAACCAGCGACAATCAAAAAGGGGGGCGGTGGTAAAAAAATTCACCAATGCACCAGAGAGAACCAACAAGCAGAGCTCCACCCAGCCCCCAGCGTTCCACCCTTGGGCCGAGACGCCCGCGGGGAGGGGAGTGCCCACGGGGAAAAAATCTCCGACGGAGTCACCGGAATGAATGGACTTCGCGCCGTTTCCCTCCATCGCTCAAGTACACCAAAGATCAAATGATAACAATAACTATTTCCGTCAATTAATTCGCAACCAAAACGTCCAAACAACAGAAAATTCACCCCAAGCTCAAACATGTAGAACACGCAACGCTATTTTCATCACAACTCCATAGCTAAGGACTCCTAATCAATTATTATCAAGGTTTAACACAATTAATTTGTCTAATTGAAGCAGCGTAACATCTAACCAACTGTAATCGGAACAGAAAACGCACTCCAAGCCAAACATAAAGAACACGCAACGCCATTTCCATCAACTTCACAGCCAAGGACGCCTAATCAATCATTATCAAGGTTTAACACGATTAGTTTCTCTAATTGAAGCAGCGCAACATCTAACCAACTGTTATCGGAATTAACATAATCATAACATCCAAAGCACTGAAAATGTAATGTCTACACCGCGGACAAACCGGACAATCTTTCCAAATCCAACAACACCATATCGACCACAACCCGAAACAGCAACAACACAGAATTTCCATAACGAGAATCGCAAGCACAATCAATCAACTGAACCGCTCCAACGTCCGAACACACAAAAAAAGAACTTCTAACCAGCAACGAAACACGAACTCCATATGACAATATACACTCGAATCAATTAAACGGGGGAAAAAAATTAGAACACACTAAAATACACACATGATTATCTTCAAACAAAAAAAAAAAATTCATCGAACTCAATATCTAGAACAGCAATACTACATCAAAATTCTCCTCCTTTGCCAATACCAAACTCAAAGCTAACACAACTACGCGTACACAAAACAAAAAATTCACAATACCATTATCTGACCAAAAAAAAAAAAAAAACTTATTTCCAAATAACAATGCAAAACTACAATTAAAATCCAAAACCATAAAAAAATTAAATCAACATCAACACTCAATTCAATAATCTACCCAAGCGCTACCATGAATCAAAACAAGTTAACCTAAATCAACAAAAAAATACTATATCAACATCAACCAAAACATTCAATTCCTAGTACAGTTTAGCACACAACCGAGACACAATGATTGACTGCACATTCATTTAACCAACCACAATTAATCTAAACCAACAGAAGTACTATATCGACATCAAACAAAACCTTCAATTCCTAGTACAGTTTAGAACACAACCGAGACACAATGATTTTTTTTTTGACTGCACCTTCATTTAACCAAACCACAATTTAACTAGAGCCCTAAGCAAACAAAATTCCAAATCTATAGCAAAACAAACAACACAAAAATTAAATGAGCATTGAAACACCTAACCGAAAGACTATAAAAGTTTTAAATTAAAATTAGCAATCATATGACAGAACAAAACAACTTGAGCAAAACAAAGTTAAGTTTCAACATAATTTCTTAGGGAAAATGTTCAAACAACCACCTCTATCCATACCTTAACAAGCACAAATTCCAAAGATATCATTATTCAGCAATACAAAGTCACTCAAAATTAATACACTAACACAACTTATCACTAAACTGCTTCTGACAAAATACCGCTACCAAAAAAAATTAACATTTTATGCAAACTCAAAATTTAACACGAAAAGTACACAGTTATACAATCAAATCAGCATGAACTAACTTATTCAATAAAGGAACCTTTTTGTATGAAAAAATTATTTAAAATACTAGATAATAACCGCAACACAAAATTGTTTAATAAATAAAAAATGTCAAATATGTATGTATAGTAACAACATTCAAATTTCACGACAGGTGTCCAAGGACCCCAAAATTTGATTTTTGTTGCAAACAAATTAAAGCTTAAAACTTATAAAATTAAAATTGACGTGCATACATGAATCGCATAGCAAAATTAAATAACAATCCTATTACAAACAACAAATTTTATATATTACATAAAACACAAAGCATCAAAAAATATTTTATCTAGAGCTAAAATTGATATTAACCACATACAACATTATGTCATTTAAGCATCCAATCAAGACATGAAACAAATTGCATAAAAACAATTGAGCTAGAATTCATTAAATCACTAAGTACAAAATTTTATCTCACTAAAACATCAAACATGACATAAAACAAGGTGCAACAATGAGACAGGTACCATTTCATATGTGTGCTCTCGAAGTGACGAAGCGTAAAAATTGTAAAAAAAAATTTCAGTTTCCTTCAAAAAAAATTTAGCGCGGTAAGTGCATCAATGAGCCGAATTGCCTGCACGGGCCCTTAAATTATACCGTGGACTTGGAACAATACCCTTAACCTCCGTCTCGTTTGGTTGCAAATCATCTAAATTATTCAAGTGCAAGTATGAGAATCTTTTAATAAATGGAATCATTCGATTGACATGTGTGTTAAATCTCTTCCTCAATTGTTCTACATGTTGAACCCTATAATTGACATTAGAAAAACGCTCTATTACTCTGTAAGGACCTTCAAACTTAGGTCTGAGTTTTGGAGATAAATTAGATTTAATATTAGGCGTCTTAATAAAACACAAGAACCCGATTTTGTAATCATAATGATGTTGCTTTGTCGCTCTCGTACTCAAATCGACATGCGATGCCTCCTGCTCTTTTAGATTATTTAAAATTTATTAAAAATTTTCTCCAAAGACGGTAAAAGTTTCTCAACATATTCATACTTGTTTTGTGGTGCGTCGGAGTTTTTCTTGTAAGTGTAAGATAATCGAATATCCCTGCCATGTTCTAGGAAAAAGGGCGATGTGTATGTAGCTTCAGGAATCGCTGAGTTTAATGCTAAGATGGTGTGCGGGAGTTGATCATCCCAGTCATTTGTGTTTTGCGAAATTGATGCCAGGATATTGGCTAGCGATTGATTGTGTTTCTCTACCCTCCCGTTGACGTGAGCGGAATAACTTGATATGTGTCTTTTATGAATGCCCATAACTCTGCAAAATTCAACAAATTCAGAACTCTTGAAATATGTAGCATTATCTATACAACTAATTTATGTGGGCAACCCCTGTGAACAATGTAATTATCAAAGAAAGCTTTAGAAATCGTACTCGACCTAATATCCGGAAGTGGAACAATATGAATGTATTTTGTGAATGCATCTATCATAGATAAAACATAGCTGTTACCTTTATGCGTGGTTTTTAAAGGACCGAAAATATCAATATGACACGTTTCTCCCGGTTCTTGACTTTGTTCTACTGGCTGGTGAGGTGCTGGTGGAATTTTGAAAGCGTTTTTTCGAGATAAACATACAGTGCATTTAATGCTGTATATATCGCGAGGGCCGTGGGTATCCTAGTGGTTAGATGTCACTAGGCTAGATGCTCGATGTCACCAAATACCCTCCGAGTGCACACGGAGTACGTGCTCCTTAAATCAGCGGGTCCGTAGTCTTGTGGGCTTATTCACTAGCGCAGGAACTGGAGAATATTTCCCTCCCCTTCAGTTCACTTGCAGAAATTGTGGAAGTGGAGATAGAGGTCGTGTCGCCATCTATCGTCCCTTCGGGGAAGTTTCTCTGAGCTTAAATCGCACTGTCACCTGTATGGTGCTCAAGGTCAACGACAGGCGTACCTCTTGCCCATGCCACGATGAATTTCGTGGGTCTCGTTCTGACTACGTCAGACAGGTGGCATTAGCCACAACAACAATATATCGCGAAGAACTCCAAAACCGTTGCGTTATATATAGATTGCGAGGGATTTAATTCCTTTGAAAAAAAATATAAAGGTTTGACTTCAGAGTTAGGATATTTTTGTTCTAAAACTGCCCCTATGCCGCGAGATGAAGCGTCCGTCGTGATTTGTAATTCTGCGTCTGGATCGGGTAATGCTAAGACCGGTGGGTTCAATATGGCTTTCTTAATATCATCGAATGCCTCCTGCGTTTCAGATGTCCACTCAAATGGAGTGTCTTTTCTCAATAGATTCGTTAATGGAAGTGCTCGTTTTGCGAAATTTTTAATATATCTCCTATAAAAATTACAACACCCTAAGAAAGATTTAATTTGCTTTTGATCCGTTGGAACTGGAAACTCGTTAATTGAAACGGACTTATCTTTATCTATAAGGATACCTTCCGGCGTTACTATAAACCCCAAAAATTTACAACTCTTTGTTAAAAATTGACATTTACTCGGATTAAATTTTAAGTGAATTCTTTCAAAGCGTTCAAAAATCTTACCCAGTAATTCAAAATGTTCATCTATAGTTTTAGTAAATAAAATAATGTCGTCTATATAAACCAAGGCTCCGTTGTGTAATAAATCTCCCAAGACCTCCAGTGCGATTGATTGAAAAGCTTTAGGCGAGTTTTTTAAACCGAAACAAAGTCTATTAAATTCATATTTGTCACCGTCGGGAGTAGAGAATGCCGTCTTATGCCTGTCTGCAAAGTGTAGTGGAATTTGATTAAATGCTGACTTCATGTCTAAAGCCGAAAAATAGTTTGAACCCGAAATTTCATGCAAAATGGAATGCAATGTTGGAATAACGAAGTCTTGAGTCAAAGTTATTTCGTTCAGTTTCCGAAAATCTAAAACAAGGCGCCATTTTTCTTTTTGCTTGACAAACAAGGCCGGAGTATTGTACTGAGAATTAGATTTCGAAATTATCCCTACCTTCTCTAAATCTGCTATCTGAAGTCGAAATTCGTTTCTTAAATTAAATGGAATCTTGTAAATCGACATTTAATGGGATAGTCATGCTGCAGACTGATTCTATGATGCTCCGTAGCGGCTGCAGATAATTCTACCGTAGAGCGAGCGAAAACACTTTTGTACGAAATTAAAAGTTGAAATAATCTGTTTTTTATTTTGCTGTCCAAACCTGAAAGGTTAAAATCCTTCTCCGTGAGTGGGGGTAAAATATCTTGAGAAACGGGAAAATCGGAAGAAAAGTCTTCGTAATTATTGACAGTAATTATTTTCATGTTTTTGTTAAGGATGATTATGTTATCAGAGTCGTTTCTAATTTGTAGAATGGTGTCATTTGTTTGTGGATCAATATTAATTTGCGAAGTAGTTAAATGAATGTTTTTTGTTTTTAACTTTGCTGAACTCTGAATAGTGGCCGAAGACATAGAATTAGGTAATGTTGAGACATGGATACGAACATTTGTGACCGAATGGGGACCCACACATGTTTTGTGTGTTAAAAATAAATGGATAAAATTACTCTGAACGACACGCTGAGGGAGTGAATAATGGATAAGCGGAATGGAAAATTTATTAATTAATAAACGGTTTCTACCCATATCTAAGACTGCATTCCATAATTTCAGAAAATCGTATCCCAAAATAGAGCAATAATTCTCGTTAATCTCTTGCTTAGTTATAAAAAAAATATGTTGAAATTGAAATTCCCCCAATGACAACTGTATTTCATAACAACCGATAATTTCTACCGTATCTCCACTCACTGCTTTAATTTGAATTGAAACATTAAATTCCTTAAAGTTTTCGTTTTTTTATTTTAGTGAAAAAAGAATTTGGCATTAATGAAACGGACGTACCTGTGTCAGTTAGAATTCTAAATCTGTGATCTTTCACACTAGCGCTTATTATTGGTAGATCAAAAATATTTTTTCTAGATTTAATAGGAGAAAACCGTTCTTCTACCAATTGCATAACATCTAAATTCGGCTTTCTCCGCGGAAGTTTAAATTGTCGTTTCTAGTATTGCGTTGAAAACTTCTATTCCTAGAAATCGTGTGTGACCCGCTCGCCCAATGCCTGGGGGCTGCGTAATTATCGCGAAAAGCCGATTCTTGGAAATGGACATGTCGCCGATCGAAAGAATGAGTGCTTGGGTGACGAAAAACAGAAAATTCGCCCGCGGCGTCTCTCCGCGGGAGGGCTGGTAATTGGCTCTACGTTCGTCCATCCGCTTTTTCCGACACTCCTCCTGCCTATGTCCTTGAAAGCCACAATAAAAACATTTGAAAACAGTCTCCTTTCTGCTAAAAGGAACCTCACCTGTTTTGCGAACCGTAACTGAGCTCACTTCCTGTAAACGCTCGACCCTTAAATTGATTTCCTGTAGTTTGTTTGTCAATGCCGAAATGACCGAAGTTTCCGTTTGTGAGGGCGACAAACCAGATCTCTCGTCATTCGCGATTTGATTTAATTTAACATTCTGTTCTTCAATCAACGCCGTGTTAATTGATTCGTCAAGATTGATGGGATCTCGCGCCAAGACGAATCTACGAATATCGTTTCGCAAACCACTTATAAAACGCGATTGTAGTAATTGATCGTTAGCGTTCCTCACCGCGGTGTTTTGAGCCGAATTACCTGACTGGAATATCTGTGTTCCCAGTTTGTTGATGCGTGCTGCAAATTCTTGTACGCTTTCGGACGAACCCTGAATGCATGAAGAAAATAACTGCAAACGTGTGGATAATGGGACGGCCTTCTCGAATCTAGCAATAAGAACTCTAGCGATATCGTTGTACTCTGTTAAATGACTGTGGGTTGGGTCGGATAAAAAAAATTCCTCAGCTATTCCCGCTAATTTTAGTTTCAGAATAGTAACTTTCTCGTCGTTTGACCACTTGCCTAAATTCGAAACATCATTTATTTTTTCCAGGAACATACGTATTCCCAACGATTCACCTCCGTCATACATTGGGATCAAATCAATTAGATTAAATTTCTCAGACGCCGTTTGCGTCAAAAGGGGGTCTGATTGTCGTGTACGTGGCATGTTTAAAAAAATTAAAACAAAATTTCTAATGAGATTAAATTGCAACGGAAACGATTAAATTGTAACTCAAACAACTGAATTCAAGCACTCGTGCAGGGTGAGAGAAAATTCATAAACTCAGAAAATTAAATAAAACTTTTAACCAATCGACTCTCGCGTAAATACATGTATGAAAAAAAATATTCACATCAATGTAAAAGAAAAAAGAGCACCAGTACCTGTGACATCTTGCACCTTTCCATTTTCTTTTTCTTTTCTCTCTCTCTCCGAAAAAAAACTACAAGAAAAAAAATTTAACAAGTAGAAAAATCGAGTAATAGATCAAATCAAAACACAATAGCACACAATAAAAAGTTTTTACATGTTTAACAGATGAAGTAGGATTATTATTTCGGTGACCCATCAAGAAAAAAAAATTACGACATCAGATGATGCAAAAGAGAAAAAAAAATTTCCGACGACTGGTCACGGTACCAATATGATGCGACGCTGATGATAACTTTTTTAATTCTTTTATTTTTCTTAACCAAAATACTAATTTCTTAACTTTCCAGGTTCTTAAGTTAACATCGCATCATGACTTAAGTTAAAATTAAACACTAAAATTCTATAGACAAATTACTGTACTCTAAATTAAAAGTCCGATCGTAAAGAGTTGACAATTAATTTTATTGAATAACATATTTAAATTTAAGTAACTGTACATATACTGCATAACAAGATTGAAATTTAACTTAGCTTTGAGAGAGATAGGAGGTGGGATGGAGTGGGGACATGGTTGCCGCCCGGAGTCCCGCGGAGTTTAGATTCAAGGTCTGGATCTGATTAGTCTGTCTCTCCGTGTCCGAGTGTGTGTCTCCAAATCGGGGTGCATCCCCTTTTTGTTCGATGCCTTTTCACTACAATATTCTAGAGTGGACTATTTGCCTTATCCACTTAATTACCTCTGATTGGTCCGGAACCAGCGCAGAGTTACCGCACAAAGGTCGTTGACTTATTGAAGCGCGGGAAAATTCTATGACGCACCCCGATATTTATGAGTGCAATGATTCTTCCAGGCGTGGGAATGTTAGGCACCCTTTGCTGAGGAATTCACCCCTTAGTGATGGGGAAAGAAAACACATTCCACCAAACTGAGTTCGCAATTTTGAAGTTCTGTTGAATATTCCTGAATGAATCCACGCCTCCCATCAATACTTGATGCTTTTGACTGAGTTGCAGTACTCCACATTTATGTATGCTTTGAAGATTCTGCAGAGTAATGGAGAATAGAGTACAACCCTAGAATTGTCAACATCCTCCAACATTCCAAATTCTGTTGCTCCACCAGGGGCAACATTATGGTGTGCCTCGGCACCCGCCTAATTCCTCTTAACTGGAAACAACTTGCAAGCAGAGAGAAGTGAACTGATATGATCGGACACTCAAAAACCTGTCTTTGTTCGGACATTCGCTCTCGACTTCTCTCTCTGACTCGCACTAGGAAAGACGTGTTTTCCCTTTATTCAATTTCTATGTTTCAACCTAAATAATTAGTAATTCTTAATATATTCTATAATACTGTAAATTAAAAATATGTTTAACCTTTATTATCATTCATTTTTATTATTTATATTGCGTGGAATAAACCTTTGATAGATTTTCACTTCACGTCATAAACACGGCCACCATCATCTGGTTTTCGGTGACGGTACAGGGGATATCCAGCATCTCCTGTCTGTGTCTCTTGCAACATTTGCCTGGGAAACCTCTTACTGCACTTGCAATCAACAATGCATGGTGCCTCGCGATTCCTATTGCAGAAAGGCCCATGAATCATGTTTTTTGTTACAACCTCGTACAGAATGGGATCTTCTTCTTTGTCTGGAATTTCTGCACTTATAATTTTGGTCTGCAACCAAACCAAGAGATGCATGTGTGGCAGTCTTCGCTTTTGGCACTCAATGGAGTACATGAAACATGCTACTTTTCCAAACACTTGGACATCCTTGATGACATGCATCATTTCCTTAACTTTTTGTTGAAACACCCTGGCAACCAAGTCAACACGATCTGCCGCCACTTGTCCTGGAAGCAATTCAACTGTTATCTCTGGCCCGCTTGGGTTGCAGGTGTAGATGATGAAGAGATCAGGTGTGCCTCTATGACGCACATAGGTCATTCCATTCTGTACATATTCATGCATGTAACGGGGCCCTCCAGTGAAGGATTAAGGTAGCACCACTAATTTGCCAAGATTTTCAGAAGTCACTTTGTTGTCATTCTTTACTGCTTCCAATAGTATACCATAGTCCTCAGCTCTAAGTTTTGTTTGGTTGAGTCTGATGAAACGCAATCTCTCATTCTCAACCTTAGCGTACATATCCACTATGTATTGCTGGAAAAAGCGTGGGCATCTGAGGAGTGTATTGAATTCGTTGACTCTTTGCATCATGCGATGTGCCTAGCAGTCATTGCTGGTGGCCTTGTTTACATCTTTGATGTTCAAATCATGGCCATCTTCTCCTCTAACAAGTAGCAGAGGGCACTGAAGTGGATCATATGACCTGTGAATGTCTTGAATCCTTTGAAGTGGCATTTGTGAGCAACTTCTTGAATGCAGCACAATGCCCCTACGATCACCTAGCTCTCCAGAAATTATGATGGCCACTTCACTAACAGTGGGTGCATTGAATCTGCCTTTGTGTTTCTTTAATGGTGCTTTGCCAGAAATTTTGATTCTGTAGTCCACTTGAGTGTTATCATCCATTACCTCAGCAGTCATTTTAAATGACCTCACATAGCTGTTATGCTGATGCAGCATTCTTTGCAGTTTGAGGACAATGTTTCTGTCAACAGGACTGTCAGTCGACTTTGCACTTGCTCATCTTCTCCTAAGTAAATCTGGAGATATTTGCTGTCTTCGGTATTGGCTGGATGAAGAGGTCCAGCATGGTGGTACCTTGGATGTTGGTGTCCACCCATTATTCAGAACATTAGACTTGAAGGAAATCATGGCAAATATATTATTGAATAGTCTAATATGTTTCTCTCACACAAAGTCCTTTGATTGTGCAGTTTCACCCTTCAACAGACTGCACAATGGTTCTGGTGGCAGTTTGACTTTGCCACTGGAGCAGCACATGCCGGGAGTTTCTCCTTTCCACTTAAGTGCACTACACTTAAGACAAACATTTGACATTTTCTTCCAATGTCAAGAAGAGTGTTGCTTTCATAGTCATATCTTGGGTTGTACATGAAACCATCATGCATTTGGGCTTTCCATTTCAAAGTGATGGCAACGTTTCTGTTTTCTTAAGCCAAGAAGACGTACCACATGCTGAATAGATGTTTCGGCTGACCTGATCTTCCTGCAGACTTTATTGTCTTTGCTCGGGTGTTTCAGCTGCTCTTGCAAGGCTGTGACGGACCTGATCTGTCTGGAGTCTTGCTCTTTTTTCATCAGGAGCTTCTGCTGCACGTGTATGTTCTACTGCTTTTGACTTGACTGCTTTCCTGTCCAGACTCCCCCTTTTTCTCATAGGCATGACTGTAGCAAAGGATGACAATGCATTCCTATGAATGAAGGAATGGAATGGAATGTAGTAAGTAATGTGATATTTGTTGCAGTAAAGTAAATATAACAAAGAAGTATTGCGTTTACTTACCGCTTTTGTTTAGTAAAGTTTTCTCTAAAATGTATCCACGACTCAGAACAGGCACATGGAGCACTACTTTTGAATGGAAGAGGCCAGAGTGAGGTTGGGATGGAACGAAACCTGTTTAAGAACCTTCCCCATGTAATTTTGTGTATGTGTACCAAAGTTCACCTTATTTGGTTGTCTGGATCTTGAGTTATAAGGGAACAGAAAAACAGACAAACAACAAATGCGTTTTATATGTATATAGATATAGATTTGTTTGAATTCTTGTGTATTATTACTTTTGTAAGCCTCATAACATACATTATGGTGTACCAGTCTTTTAAAGCTGACTGGGCCCCAGCAACATTTAGCTGGGTATAGCTAGTTATAACATAAAATTAAATCTTAAAAAGATATCAAAAATAAAAGAAGGCTCAATATTTTGATTAAAAGTTTTTTGCTTAAAAATTACCGTTGTTTCCAATCCATGTATGAAGTTTGAAAGCATTAACTTAAAAATGAAGCCCGAAAACAAATTAAAACTTTAAAAAAAATCAATTTTACAATAGCTCTGAGTTTGGCGGCGAAAACCTGTTTAGCGCAAGAAAACTTTTTTTAATCAACCCTCAACATTTGAGGAAAGATTACATTAGAAAAGAAGGTGCGCCTATATATAAATATTGAAAGTCATCACATTTAGCAAAATTGAAAATAATCTCACGAAACTTTTTTCCATGTGTAGAACGATATAAACTGTAATCTGTACAAAGATTGAAAAAATTACTGTTTTTTTTTTTAAAAAAATTGTTTTTCGCTTTTTCTCCTTTTTGCGAGAAATATTTAAGCATTATTTTTCTTACATTTTTTGAAGGTTAAATTTAAAATATATCAAAATTTTTTTATCAGATAGGTTTTTTTCAGTACATGTATATAAATATATATATCTAGGCTTTCCCTCATACTGTTTTTTTTCTAACATATATATTTGTAGGGTTGGATATGTGCAATGGACAACCTCTCCCCCTGTACTTAGGGTGGAGCAGTCCACACTGACGTCACACCCCGTCAGGAATGTCCGACTAAAAGGACACACGGGAAAATATGTAGACGGACGTTAGGGACGCTAAGCTTTAGACGTAGGAGAAAGACGTTCTCCTTTGCTGTTCATATATAATCTAGATATTTCATCTTGTTAAATAAATCATTTATCATCCTTAGGTTGTAGTCATTTTCCCATATTTTGGGGGCTCGACCTTTCTCTTGCATATTAAGGAAAATCTCCTCTAGACGAGAGAAAATTTTTAAGACGCGTTAATATTTTTCTTCAGTGGACGCTACATTGCAAAAAGCGTAAAAACGTGTTGCTGTTGGAATTTCTTTTACTTGGATTCATTTAGTGCCTCAACTGGTTTTGGATTTATTGTACGGACTGCTCCCCAACCCCAGGTAGGCAAAATTTAATTAAACGCATTTTTTTGTTTGTTTATTTTGGCTTTAAAATAGCTGCATTTAGTAGTTTTAACTCAGAGTGTGATAGGGAAATTTTGATTACAACCTTGCACCGTCTAAATTTTCAAAGTGATTAATTTTGTATATTAAGATGTCCTGTAAAAAAATTAAATTAGGCGATATTCCTATAATTGCTAATTCGTTGAAATGTGGTACAACTCGTGCTGTAAAAACATTAAATTCTATATTAGGATTCACCGAATTTGACCGTTCTTCGCGAAATAAAATAAGAAATTTTTCTATATTCCCTAAAGAGTTTAAAGTTGAAGAACACAAAGAAAACATTTTAACCGAATTCTCATTGCCTGATTTTATCTCAGTTGCTAATTTATTGCATTTAGACGTAGAAACAAATGAGCAAAATTTATGCAATAGTACAGTGCTTCTCAAACTGTGGGGCGCGCCCCCTTAGGGGGCGCGATGACCTTACGAGGGGGGCGCGAGCATATCGAAAATAAAAGATTTAAAAAATAATTAGTTTACTGGAATGAATTAAAATAAAATACTTTCAGACATAATAAAAAATGCACTTTTACTCTGATATAATTTATAGGCGATATTAAGCCATCAAAAACAAAAACTTCTTCAATACCTAATTAGCTATCTTTGATCCTATAACCAAATAAAAATACTTTTATTTGATTTGCTGTCATTCCGTGATGAGAGATTTTTTTATTACGCTTTTTTTTAACCTAACCTTTCAGAGAAAAACCAGATCCCGGACCCAGAATCGAAAAACTTTAGGAACATAAAAAATTCATCACTGTCATTATTTTTGAAATACTGCACATTACAGCTGTAATCTGTTTGACCTTCTAAATTATTGGTACGGTTAGTTATGACCCCTCTCTTACGTGTTTTCTGTTGCGCTTTTTTTCATGCAAAAGAGTTTTATGATATTTGGAAAACCACAGAGAGCACACACACACACACTTTGATGGATTACTTGGCCAAGACATATTTTTATAAATATTCTCAATGTATAAAGCATAACGAAAAACGTTACACACAATTTTTTAGCAGTAACATACATATTATCATAATGAATATACTTTTTACCCGGAAGTGGTCGCGCGGGACACACAGATTACGAAATTGTTAATTCTGGCAAAACTATTTATTACCAAAGAAAAATTGAAAAGTCCTTGAAAGTAGGTAAGTAAACTTTCTCTTAGCTAAATTATTCACTGGAATCATGATTTGTATCGTGTACAATAAAATATATATATATAAAAAAAAGGATTGGGGTGACTCAATAACCCCGACCGTACCCAGTGCGTGCCTGCTCCCGGGTTAAAACATGTTGAAGTCTTTTCACTTTAAATATTAAAAATAATACAGTTATTCTTCATCGATATTTTATATTATTGATCATTATTTAACATCAGTGGCGCACACAAGGGGGGGTCCGGAGCCCCCAAAGCCCTTGATTTTTTCCGATTGATTATAATTCTAAGTTTATAGTAGTACGCAAAATTTAGTTAAGTATTTGTTATTAATGATTAATTTTATTAGGTAATGCTAATTATTTATTCAAGAATTAGTTTTTTACTGTGTTTTGTTCTCGAAAATTGACAAAATCAAAAGGAACCTGATACAAGATTGGTGAACTTTCGACCCCGGACCCCCTTGAAAAATTCGTGTGTGCGCTACTGTTTAACATCAATTATAAATGCTAATTCTGTGAGGCTTTAAATTACAATTCGCTTAAAACTAATTATAATTTGAGCAACGGTTTTAAAAAAAATCATTTTACGTTTTTGTAAACATTGTCGAGCACTTGGTTTTGCTTCCCTTACAGTCTGTCAAATATGTTTTTGAACAATGGTCAGTTACATAAAGTAGGTACTGTAAGCTAAATAAAATATATAGTCCTGATATTTACTAAACTCGAGGTTAACAGATTAAACAAGAGATGAAAGACGACTCCCTAGAAACAGTTAATGAAAAAGCAATAAAGCACCCAAAATTAAATAAATATGTCCAATACCCAAAGAATTCATTAAAAAAATCTAGTATGGTAGATGAAAAGAATCGTCTGGTTACCTATAGAAATTGGCCACTTTTAATGGTCAATCCTAAACAATTAGCTAAATGTGGATTTTATTATACAGGTGTATTAGATGTTGTGACATGCTACTGTTGTAATGGATCTTTAGGTAAATGGAAAACAAGTTATGACCCATTAACAGAGCACGAAAAATTCTTTCCTCATTATGAATATATGGATTTGATCAGAATGAAATTAAATAACAAAGCTAAGTGTCTTCTTAAAAATCAAATACTTCAAGAAACTTGCAAAACGTTAAAAGTACAAGAAGCTTCAAGAAACACAGGAGCAGAAAATACAATAATTTGTAAAATATGCATGAATGATGAGATGAATGTTATATTTCAACCATGTTCTCATTTCATTTCTTGCCATATTTGCGCTGAAAAGATTTTTAATTGTCCTTTGTGTAGAAATCCAGTGATACACAAAATAAAGGTGTTTAGAGGTTAAAACAATTTGTTTTCGTCAATAAAAAAACGTTTTATTTTTTCCTTCATTTTTGAGTTATCATATAAATTCTCAAATAAAAATTTTTTTACATTTTCTTATGGTTTTTGAATTTAGGTTAGTATTTTTTTCCACTTGAGGTAATTTTTAGAGTGTTACTAAAATCCTCTCTACTTGGTTATATCTAATTTTTTAGTTGAGGGGTAACTAATATTTTTTTGAATGAATTACCGATAGATGAATACAAATATTTTAAACCATTTCCCCAATTTAAAACTGATTTATTTTTATGAAAATACAATAGCTAGGCAAAAATATAATTTAAATTGTTAATTAAAGGACGACATTAAAAATTATAAGGTCTGCTTAATCTTGTAAGTTTTATGTGTATGCTGCAATAAGACAAGAGAAATAATATAAAAAAATAGATTTTATTTGATATGGTATATCATTATATCACTAAATAATTTACATGTAAAGCGTAGAGTATCAGCGTCTAACTTGATACCGACTTTAGACCTAAAAAAAGAAAAAAATATATTTATATAGTTTCATTTAAATACATTTTTGCATGAACCAAATTTTAATATTAGTATTATAAAAAATATTTATTTTACCCATGTTTTATATATTTGTCCATAAATCGTTTTAGTATTCCATACTTAAACAACTCTACTCCTTGCGGTGATTCCACTGTAAAATATATATATAGAGAGAGAGAGATATATATACACATTTTACATATATGCACATTAAAAATAATGAGGTGAAAAGTTTATTTAATCGCTATTTAGTTTGCCCAGGAGGTGCTCAAAGCTACGGCATGATAAAAATGAATTCCTATGTATAAGGGTACATTTTCTTTAAGATAGGGGAGTAACAAAACACTTCAAATATTTTTTTTTAGATATCTTGGAATCTCCCGTTATTTCATTTGAACATGCTTTAAGAAGTGTAAAAAAAGTTACAGTTTATAACTTATTATAGTATTTAACCGTAGCATATGATTGGTAAAATAATTTACATGTTCATATAGAAAAAACCAGAATTATACGTTATTTTTATTACATATATTTGAAGCAATTTTTACCGGACAAGGCTGAATTTACAAAATGTTCAAATAACATGCTATTCGACAGATTTGTAATATTAGTTTCAAACCATAAGTATATAAAAAAAACCTCCCGTTTACTAATGCTTCATTTACCGTAAATATAAAAAGCTTTTTTCTCCTAATCAGAGCTTTCCTGCTGAATTAGTTTTCCAGTTGGGAAAGTAGTTTTACAAATGAGCGAAACATTCAATCCAGTATTGAAAGAGCATAAAAAATGTTTTTGCAGCATCTTACATTGTTTACTCAATAGCTACTTTTTTGAAAACGGAAGTAAAAAATGTTTTTTTCTTTAAGTATGGCTTGCTGAAAACGTTCATGGCCACTGTTTTTTTTACTGTAAACTATTTCTCAGGGGTTCGCGAAAAACTTTTACAATATGAAATCCTCGACGGTAAATAGTTTCGTGAACATTTGCTAAATGTTCTAATTTGTGTCCGACATTTTCTTGCAAAGCTGTGATTATGTTTTTTTCTTCTAATTATAGTGTGCATTATGAGAGTGATTTAAATAAAACTGTGAAATGTTTTTAGAGCTATTTTTAAAAAAATACTATTTGAAATAATAAAAAAATATATTCTCGATTCAATAAATAAAATTATATGAGAAGCTTTGCGTTTAAAAAAGTGTACAAAAAACACAAGGTCAAGAATAAAAGAAACTACAATAAAAAAGCCAGAATTACATTTAAAGGTGAATGAAAATTGCAACGACTATTTCAACGACTTTTTAAGATTAAAAGAAGAAATAGTGTCCTGAACAACGTATAGTAAACGTGTATAATCAATGTACCACAGCTAATGGTGAAAAAGGATTAAGTTTTTACATTTAAAGCTAAGAAACCCATTCCAATTATCAGAAAGTATAAAGCAAATAATTTAATACAAATGAAAAATAACTCAATTTTTGCGTTGTAAATGAATATAGAAATGGGTTTGATAAAATTGGGTTACGTAAGGATTTAAATTATTAGTTTTTCTTTCGGAGACACAAGGGATATAATTTTTTAAAAGAAAGGGTTACGAAAATGTTTTCAATACCCTTAAAAAATGGAAGCGTTTTAATTATGTACCCTCCCACAAATAATTTTTGGTACCACGAAATACCAAAGTTAAAGAATTAGTTTGACCTTTAGAAGAATCGAGGTTTAATAAATAAAATTTTTTCAATAGCTTAATTTTTTCGTGTGTTTCGAATTCTAATATAGAAATAATACTGTTACGAATTTAGTCTTATTCTAATTGTTTCTACTCATTTGTGTTCATTTTTACAGTTTAATTTGTCGTATCTAATGTGATTTCAACCCTGTTTACCTGTAATATCATTTCCACTGCATTGTACGGCCTCCATGCTTTAACATTGGTTTAAATGGTAAACTCGCCAAATATTGCAGCTAGCGCCAAGTTGGCGACGGATTTGGCGACTTAATTTTTGGCGCCAAATTTGGCGATATATCGCCAAATGTGGGCGATAAGCTTGGCGACCATGGCAACCCTGCTCCTAATAACCCTGTCTGGCAACCCTATCGCGGTATTGTAACACTATTGTATTGAATGTATTACTGTATTGAGCTTTTCTCGTACGTTCCGGATTTTGCTAGACCTTTCTATTTCTCGATTATTCTGGCAAGTGCAAGAGGTTTCTGACCGAAAGGTATAAAAAGGCCCGGGCCGGCTAGTCAGTTAGTCAGATCTCAGCTTTCAAGCAAGTGATACCTCTCTGTGTTTGAGAGAGAGAGACGATGCATAGTGCGTGTGCTATTGCTTTTATTGAGTTATTTTTGTGCTGATTGTTTACTATTGCTTTTGTTTGTGTATTACATCTGTGTTATCAGTATTTTCATCGATTGTACGTGACTTTCTAGAACTGTTCTACAATTTGTGGAGGACTGTTTTGGCCAAGAATAAAATTGTTTTGGATCCCGCTCTTCGGCTTCAATCATTTCGAACCCCCGAAAACGCAACAATTGGTGTCAGAAGTGGGATTCGAACCCACGCCCACCGAAGTGGACTGCGAACAAGGAAGAGTTGAAAAGTGATCTGAAGGGCATTGGCGACAAATTGACGACTATGGACAAGAAATTTGAAGAAATGGAAGGAAGAATCGAGTCGGTGGAAAATAAATTCGAAAACAAATTTGTGGATATAGAGAACAAATTTGAAAATAAATTCGAAGATATGGAGAGCAAACTAGAGGCGAAAATTTTCGAAAAGGTAGAAGATGTTTCCATCTCGTTCAGGAGTGACTTAGAGAAATTGAAGCAGAAAGTCATGACTGGCCAAAGGGATGAATTTAAGTTTCAAGCTCCTTATTCCAAGCCTTCCATCAAGCTTTCTACATATGACGGAAAGTCCTCTTGGCAGGTGTATAAGACCCAATTCTCCATAGTGGCGGATGCAAACCAGTGGGACTCCCAGACCAAGGCCTGCCAGTTAGCTGCTTCTCTTCGAGCCGACGCTGCTGACATTTTGCAAACTTTGCCGGAAACACAGCGGCTGGATTTCGACGCTCTCGTTAATGCTCTGGAGTTACGCTTCGGAGAGAAATGTGTGAAGGATTACAACAGACTCCAGCTGAAGTCACGGCAGCAGAAAGTGTCCGAAACGCTCCAAGAACTGGCGACGGACGTCAAGAGGCTTTCTCACTTGGCGTTTTCTGACTGTCCGACTGAAGTAAGAGAAGTCCTGGCGCTGCAACACTTCGTCGACGGGGTGCGTGATCCGGAAATCCAGAAAGCTCTCCGAATGGCGGATCTCAAGGACTTAAAGGGGGACCCTAGTGTTTGCTATGAAATTCGAGGCAGCCCAGCAAGCAACACGAAAGGACAGACACCTCATACGAGCCGTCAACGAATCGGACACGTCCAACTCAAGTGTGGAGCGGTTAGAGCGATAGATGAGAAGCTTCATGAATAGAGTTGAGTCTTTGATGTCCCAGAAAGCAGACGGGAAGAAGACCCTTAAATGCTGGACCTGCGGTCGAGAAGGGCATCTGCAGAGAAGCTGCCGGGCACGCCAAGGCGCTGAAACTAATAGCGCCTCCCGGAAGGAGGTGTCGGAAAAACTAATTAATGGCCATCTCGTGGGGTGGAGGTTGCCAGATTTTGGAAAGCCCCACTTTCAAGTGTGTCAAATTTCGACAAAGAGTACCGGTGAGAATGGAATTTTTATAATGGGACATGTTAACGAGCTTCCCTGCAACATGATCATCGATACAGGAGCCAATGTGTCTATCATTCGGAACGATCTGGCTCAAAAGTTAAAAGAGAAACTTATCTGGACCCCACCCCGCGTGGTGCTACAGACCGTGACGGCGGAAAAGATTGATATTCACGGAAAATTAAAAGTCAAGATCAAGTTTGGAGACACTACCTACCAACATGCTGTGTATGTCGCAGATATTGCAGACCCTTTCATTCTTGGACTGGACTTTCTAAAGGAGCATGGTTTCACTCTAGACTTCAACAAGAACGAATTACGTTCCATACACGAAGAAGTCACTATATTCAAAATTGAACACAGGACAGAATCTATTCGACAGGTAACCGCTAACGAGAATATTACCATTCCCCCAAGGACTGAAATCATAGTACCTGGATACATCGGTAACGATGTGAGTTTCAACTCTGGCCTAATTGGATCTGCGGAAAATAAAGCGAATGGATTGCTAATAGCTTCGACGCTAGTGGACCTTTCCAGAAAAACTATCCCGGTAAGAATTTGCAACGTAGTAACTGAAAAACCTAGAGTGTTCCAGAAAGGTGAAGTGTTGGCAACCTGCAGTCCAGTAACGTGTGTCTGCAAAAGTTCGAGCTTGCTCCTATCCAACTCGCCTCAACAGTTGACTCCCGACCTTCTAGAAAATGCTGAATTGTCCCCCGAACAGAAATGCTCCGCAGAAAGACTGTTCCAAGAATTTGAAGACGTGTTTTCTAGAAACAGTAGCGATATTGGCCATACTACAGTGACACAACACAGAATTGATACAGCAGACCATCCGCCGATTAAACAGCACCCAAGACGCTTGCCGTTTGCTAAACAGGAAGAGGTCGGAACACTACTACGAGAGATGCAGGAAAATGACATCATAGAACCGTCTTCGAGTCCGTGGGCCTCTCCAATCGTCTTGGTTCGTAAGAAAGATGGCTCCACAAGATTTTGCGTGGACTATCGAAAATTTAACGACGTCACCAAGAAGGACAGCTACCCTCTTCCAAGGATAGATGACACCCTGGATACCCTTTCCGGTCATAAATGGTTCTCGACTTTAGATTTAAAGAGCGGATACTGGCAAGTGGAGATCCATCCCGAAGATAGAGAAAAACAGCATTCACTTCCGGCCAAGGACTATGGCAGTTCAAAGTCATGCCGTTCGCGCTCTGCAATGCGCCAGCTACTTTCGAGCGCCTGATGGAGACCGTGCTAAAGGGTCTGACTTTTGAAGCTTGCCTTATTTACCTGGATGACGTCATAATAGGAGGGCGTACGTTTGAAGAACATCTTCAAAATATCCGGAAGGTGTTATCAAAATTAAGCGACGCTAACTTGAAGCTAAACCCTTCGAAATGCAAGTTCTTCCAGAAAGAAGTCAATTATCTGGGACACATCATCTCTGCAGAAGGTGTTCGTACGGACCCCGAAAAAGTGTTTGCCGTAAAGAATTGGAAACGCCCTGAAAACCTCCGTGAGCTGCGAAGCTTCCTGGGACTATGTACTTATTACCGAAAGTTTGTGAAAGGGTTCTCTAACATCGCAAGACCCTTGCACAAGCTAACAGAAAGTAAACAAAAGTTTCAGTGGACAAAAGAATGTGAAGATTCCTTCCTCCAGCTTAAAGAAGCTTTGACGTCTTCACCGATCTTAATATATCCACAACCGGACAAGCCATTTATCTTGGACACTGATGCCAGTAATGAGAGTGTCGGAGCAGTATTATCTCAGGAAATAGATGGCCAGGAACGAGTCGTAGCTTATTGGAGTAAGTGTTTATCGAAACCGGAAAGAAATTATTGTGTCACTCGAAAAGAGCTACTGGCTATTGTGAAAGCCATCGAGCATTTCCATCACTATCTCTATGGCCAAAAATTTCTTCTACGTACCGATCATGCCTCTTTAACCTGGCTAATGAATTTTAGAAATACTGAAGGCCAGGTAGCCAGATGGATACAACGGCTCAACGAGTATTACTTTGACATCAGACATCGTAAAGGCTCCTCGCATGGAAATGCTGATGCCCTTTCAAGAAGACCATGCCCAGAAAATTGTCGTCATTGTTCCAGAGTAGAGACCAAATATGACTATGCTATACGCCAGATAACAACTTCAACAGCGACGCCACCCGATCCCTGGAGTGACGAGAAAGTTCGAGAAGACCAGATGGCGGATCCTGATATTAAACCCCTTATAGAGTTTATGGAGTCTTCCAGCAATAAACCAAGTTGGCAGGACATCTCGGCTTATAGTCCTACAACTAAGCAGTATTGGGCCCTCTGGAATTCTCTACATCTCAGGAATGGTGTTCTATACCGAAAATTCGAATCAGAGGATGGAAAGACATTCAGGTGGCAATTAGTACTTCCTCGATCTCGTATCCCAGAGGTACTCAAAGAATTGCATGGCAGCCCAACAGGAGGTCATTTTGGCGTCATGAAAACTTTGCACCGAGTTCGAGAGCGATTCTTCTGGGGTAAAGTGAGAGCTGACGTGGAACAGTGGTGCAAGTCCTGTGATGCCTGTTCAGCTCGGAAGGGGCCAAAGATACGTAGCCGAGGGAAGCTGCATCGCTACAATGTTGGAGCACCCTTCGAACGTATCGCTTTCGATATCCTGGGACCTCTGCCAAGGACTGCGTCTGGTAATAAGTACCTACTTGTTGTCATGGACTACTTCACGAAATGGCCCGAAGTGTACCCCATTCCGGATCAGGAAGCCCCCATCGTAGCGGAGGCTGTAGTGCAGCACTGGATATCGAGATATGGGGTACCTCTTCAACTTCATTCCGATCAGGGAAGAAATTTCGTCTCTGCGGTATTGAAGGGGGTCTGTGAACTACTCGGAATTGACAAGACCAAGACCACACCTTTGCACCCACAGTCAGATGGCATGGTGGAGAGGTTTAATCGTACCATCCTGAATAAACTCTCACTGATGGTCTCCAAGAACCAACAAGACTGGGACCAGAAAGTTCCTCCCTTTCTGCTAGCGTACCGCAGCGCCGTTCACGAGACTACCGGATATTCACCATCCCAGATGCTTTTTGGCCGGGATCTTCGTCTCCCTTGTGACTTGCTGTTTGGTCGCCCTCCGGATACACCTTCATTGCCTGAGGAGTACGTGCAGAATCTCCAGGCACGTTTTGAAGATGTACACAATTTGGCTCGAGAACGGATCAACCTGAGGACGGAGAAGATGAAGACTCGGTACGACACAAAAGCCACAGGACATCAATTCAAGGAAGGTGACAAGGTGTGGTTCTACAACCCGACTCGACGCAAAGGACTTTCTCCTAAGCTACAATCGCATTGGGACGGTCCTTATACAATTTTAAAGATAATAAACGACGTCGTAATCCGGATCCGTAAGTCAACGAATTCGAAGCCTAGAGTCGTTCATTACGACAGGCTTGCTCCATATTATGGCCATAATTCTTAGTGTGTCAATTATCGTGTAATTTATTTTGACCATGGTCTTGTATAAATAAGTTAGTGTGTAAATAATCTTGTAAATAATTTTGTTTATTGTTTTGTAAGTGTTTATTTTCTACTATGCATTACGTGTTTATTTTGTACTATGCATTAGGTGTTTATTTTGTACTATGTATTACATGTTTATTATTGCATATTCATTTAGTTGTTTTTAATCAATTGCTTTATTATTATGTTAACGTCTGATGAAGGGTTGTAATGCCCGGGACGTGCAGTTCTTGAGAGGGGGGCAATGTTACGAATTTAGTCTTATTCTAATTGTTTCTACTCATTTGTGTTCATTTTTACAGTTTAATTTGTCGTATCTAATGTGATTTCAACCCTGTTTACCTGTAATATCATTTCCACTGCATTGCACGGCCCCCATGCTTTAACATTGGTTTAAATGGTAAACTCGCCAAATATTGTAGCTAGCGCCAAGTTGGCGACGGATTTGGCGACTTAATTTTTGGCTCCAAATTTGGCGATATATCGCCAAATGTGGGCGATAAGCTTGGCGACCATGGCAACCCTGCTCCTAATAACCCTGTCTGGCAACCCTATCGCGGTATTGTAACACTATTGTATTGAATGTATTACTGTATTGAGCTTTTCTCGTACGTTCCGGATTTTGCTAGACCTTTCTATTTCTCGATTATTCTGGCAAGTGCAAGAGGTTTCTGACCGAAAGGTATAAAAAGGCCCGGGCCGGCTAGTCAGTTAGTCAGATCTCAGCTTTCAAGCAAGTGATACCTCTCTGTGTTTGAGAGAGAGAGACGATGCATAGTGCGTGTGCTATTGCTTTTATTGAGTTATTTTTGTGCTGATTGTTTACTATTGCTTTTGTTAGTGTATTACATCTGTGTTATCAGTATTTTCATCGATTGTACGTGACTTTCTAGAACTGTTCTACAATTTGTGGAGGACTGTTTTGGCCAAGAATAAAATTGTTTTGGATCCCGCTCTTCGGCTTCAATCATTTCGAACCCCCGAAAACGCAACAATACTTTGGTCTATAATATTGGTTTTGTAAAATCGGTGACCAGAGAATTAAACTTCTTGGTAAAAAAAAAGATTTCAATAAAGTTTTTTCTAGTAATAAAAAAAAATTATAATTTTTTAATGTTCTGTTATGTATATAAGAGAAACGGTTAACATTCAACGTATGACATTTTGTAGAGACACCATGGCTTCTGTTTCACCGATAGTCGGATTTTTATCTTTTGAATTTGACAGCAACCCTCTCTTAGGACTTAAAAAAGTCGTTATTGCTAATTTAACTAGTTCAGTAACGATATTATGTAATACAAATTTGCTCACTGAATTGCGATTACATGTAAAGAATTTAAAAATTACGAAACTATACGTTCAAAATACTTTTCATTTCAAGTTTGTTGAACCATTTATCCCGGATGGAATTGTATGTCACAGTTACAGAAGACATAGACTCAATAGATGTAAATCTTGTAAGAGGTTTTCTTGTGCCAGTGTGAAAATTACAGATTGTATAAAGCAATTGTACAATTTAGACTTGAACATAAAATGTGAATAATTGTTTTATAATAATTGTAAAATGTGAATAAATTGTTTGTTATTTCAAATTTAGTAGAAAAGAATTAGTTTGATACAAAATCTATTGTTTGGAACGAAATAAATGCTTTTTTGAAAATATGCTTACTTTCGTCTCTTTTGCTTCAACTTCTCTGTTAGAACATTTTGAGTGCCTCGATTTATGTTTGACAAGACGACGTCTTGAGTCCCCCGAACTAGAGCTATGTGACTTCGTACTATGTCGACTATTTCTTGCCCTTTTGCCTAGATGATAACCTATAATATACATTAATATTAGATGAATTTATATAAACTAAATATCCTTATTAAATCCACTTAAAAATATACAAAAAATTAATAAATGTGTAAAACCTTACCTAGAGAGATCGAAGTCTCACTTATTCCACTACTCAATAATACTTCATTTATTATATCGTGATGAAATAAGCCCCCTAAATATAAAAAATATTTTATAATCGAAATACTTCTTAAATTTGGAACAGCATAAGTAAAAAACTTATGCAGAAACGGTATTAGTGCTTTCGTTTAACTAGTTGAGGGTTCTATAAAATATAACTTTTTTAATTATCTACTGTTAAAACTTATTTTATAATACTACTTTTTTTGAATTATTTAAAACTTTAAAAAAAATATTTTACAACTTCTTTTGAACAAAACTCTTTATAAATTTGGAACAGCATAAGTAAAAAAACTTACGCGGAAACTGTATTGGAGCCCTCGTTTGACTAGTTGAAGGTTCTACAAAAATGAAAGTATAACTTTTTTTAATTATCTACTGTTAAAACAAACAATTATTTAAAACCTAAAAAAATATTTTACAACTTCTTTTGAACAAAACTCTTTATAAATTTGGAACAGCATAAGTAAAAAAACTTACGCGGAAACGGTATTGGAGCCCTCGTTTGATTAGTTGAGGGTTCTACAAAAAATGAAAGTATAACTTTTTTTTAATTATCTACTGTTAAAACAAACAATTATTTAAAACTTCTTTTGAACAAAACTCTTTATAAATTTGGAGCAGCATAAGTAAAAAACTTACGCGGAAATAACATTTCCTCAATTGTGGATATTGGGCTATCTAAAAAAATAAAAATATAACTTTTTTAATTATAAATATTAGAAACTATTTATAAATTTTTAACAATATATAGCATTAAAAACTTACAAATGGGAGTTATTTCTGTCGTTGACTGCCTAGAAACCATATTTGAATTGTAGCTTGTATCTTAAAAAAAACTTTTTTTAATCGAAGAATTTATTTTATTTTAAAAAATAATTTGTAAAAGACAGAGCTCGAGTAATTACAGTTAAAAAAATGTAAGCGGTTATAGCAAATCTCTTGGACATAATAAAAAAATAGAGATGCAAAAAAAAAAGAATTGGTAAAAACAAAAATATTAAGAGAATTAAATATACTTTGGAAGACTTGATAAAGAGAAATTTTGTACTTACTGTCCATAATGTACGGTATGGAAGATGATTCCAAACATTCCAAATATTGAGTAATTTAAAATCGATTTCAGGTGTTTCATAAATATCAGCATAAAATGTATATAATTCGTTACCAATAACTCTAAGAATATTTTTAGAACTATTAGGAAAAGCTATTGGACTTACATTTACACAGTACCATAAAGCTATACAAAGTTTAGTTTTTATATTTGGATTAATTTTACTATTTAAACTTATAAATGTATAAGTATTTTCTGCTAAATATTTAATTTCATCAAAAATTATTTTTTTATATTGTTTCCAAAATGGATGATATTTAGCCATTATGTATAGAAAAACAATATTCCATACTGAATGAATACCAGGAAGCTTATTTTCATTTCCAAATAATATTGATATTGAACGACTATTATGAGTAATTAAATTTTTAACACTGTTTTGATTATTGTGAAAAATAAAAACTCCTTTCAAGTAATCTCTTGTAAAAGGAGACTTCAAAGGATTTTGTAATTTTTTAAATGAATTATAATCTACTTTAAAATGTTCAACAGTTTTGATTATTTTATCTATTAAATCAGAACGTTGAAGAAGCCTGAAAGGGTAATCTACAAATTTTTTCAATTCATTTTCATTTAAAATTGGTTCTTCAAGTTGTTTTATTAACATGCATAAATTGTGGCATTTATCAAGCATGATATCACACTCTATACCTTCTTCCTCATCACTATATTCAGTTGGTTCAATTACTGTATCTGGATTAATAGCTTTAATGTTTTGTAAGCTATAGACATTTTTTTTTTTTTGTATCATACTTAACGCTGATTGAATATTAGATTGAATTTTCTTTTTTTTTTCAATAAACCTGATATATTCAGTTTTGATTAATTTTGCACAATCCTTACAGTTTTTCATATCATAAAACTTTTTTAACGGTTCTTTGAAAAATTCAGTTACTTCTTTTGTAATTTCGTTAATTGCTTTATTTTCCCATTCTTGCAATATTTTATATAATTCTGTAGGTTGTAAAGATTTTGATTTTGAAATAATTGTAGCTTTTAAAGATGGTAAGTCCTGTAAATTTAAGTCATCAATGCTGAAAGTAGATTTCACTGAAGCGACATTTTCATTGTTTATAAAAAGCTTTTGAGGTATTCCTTCAAATACAGTTATTATTTTCAAATTCATATCTTCTTCATCTCCTATAAAATGCAATTCGACAAACTTTATGTGTTTCAATAAAGATGTTTTCTTCATTAATTCTCTGCAGTAATCTTCATTCCATACTATTCCATCCGTTGTTACAATTAAATATATATTTTGAAATTTAATTGATGTTAATAGTTTTAAGCATTCATCAAAATTCGTATTTCCAAAAGCAATTTCATGATTGAAAAAGTATCGTGAATCCACAATATGAGCTGAGGAATTCCATGAAATTATAGTTTTTTCTTTATGTTGAGAAACTAACTTATTCACACTTTTATAATACTTGAAATTTCCATAAGTTGAACCACTCGTATCAATGCAAAATACAATTCTAGAACTCATTTTTCTTTTTTCATTTCTGAATGATTTTACTGCTTTTATACTAGTCCAAGAAACAATTAAAATAAATGTTTATTTTTTGCAAAAAAAAAAAAATTTTATCTAAAAGCTGTTTACTATTTTTTGAAAAAAAAATAAATAAAATAAGAGTAAAGTATGAATTTACAACAATACTCAACTATTTATTCTCGATTTCATGGAGCTTTTGAATATCAAATACATAGTGATTCTATTGTAATTCCATTAGATGATGTATCTTGGACAAAATCAATAGTATTAAAATTGAAAAATTTTGAAAATATATACGATGATTCTAAACCTCTTTCAAAGTGTTTAATGTTTCATTATAAAATGGATACAAACTGTACAGTATTTACTACTGAAGATTCATGGTCATTGCTTTTAGGAGATCAAAAATTGATTTATCCAAAAGATGGTGGAAAAACATTTTTTTGTGCAACACAATTATTTTGCAATGACCCCAAAACTTTTGAATCTTACATGAAATCGGTAAATGCTATAAACTATTATGAAAATATATATTATTATAAAAATGCAATTGTATTCTTAGATAATTACGACATTCCTTTTCCTGGAGGAAATTATTTCAGTTCTAATAACAAAAGTAATTTATGGTACAGAATTTGCTTTGTGTTGATCGATCTCGATAATATTCAAAAAATAGAAGATGATTTGAAAAATCGTAAAAATATATATTCCATGCCTTTAAAGATAAAACCAGCAGAATCAAATGTTTCAAATTTTATTACCATTAATCCCGTTAAAGAAATTAAATTTCCAGAAACTTATTATGAAAGTACAAATATTATTTTAAAAAGAAAGTGCTTTAAAGATCCCAATTTTATTATTCAAGATATTTTAGATTCATATCCCCATTCAAATGAAGTAGGAATTATAATAGAATACCCCGTATCAATTTCGTATTTAAGTACAAATACATCACATAAACATCGTCAATTTTTAGCATTAGCAATAAATTGTAATGTTCCTAAAACAATATTATATGTTCCTGCACCTTTTGATCGATATTATCAATACAAACATACTCCTAAAGAAGTGTCATGGGTCACAATGTTATACGATTCCCAAATCGCCCCGGATATGAATATAGTAGTTTTAGATAAAAATATCATTGGTTATTGTTACAAAAATACATTTTTTTGTTTAACTCATCCTAAACTTTTAACTGGAAGTGCTATTGAAAATAAAAATACATCTAAATTATTAAATATGCTAACTTTTGATTTAAAATCGGACGAAAATTTTAAAATTGTTTACAATTACCGATTTGATTCAAATCATACTCTTCATTGCGTAAAACACAAAGACTTAAATCATGAATTATGGTGTATGAGTTTAGCAAATAATTTCACATCTTATCCAAAACAAATTAACCCTTCATATTTAGTACGAAGTTGGAGTGAATTTTTACTAGAACATTTCGAAAATAAAAATGTAAATTATGGTGATTTGAAATTAGTTAAATTAATGTTTATATTAGCACGTCATAAAATTTGTTTTTTAACAAGAGAAAGTAAAACAAGAGATATTTTATATGAAAATTATAAAGATATTGTGTTTAAATTAGAGCGAAGTGTATTAGATTTTATTAATACTATCAGATTAGATCTTATCATGCCAGACAGAGAAATTGAAAATGAAAAGAGTTGTATTATTTTATAAATACTTTTTCTGAAATACTCTTTCTGGAGATGCAACTAAATATTGATGCATTTTATTACATCCTAAAATATGATCTACTGTAATCCAACTTAAATGACGATTGACAAATAACGTAAAAAAATATAATAATTCAACCGTTGTTATTTCGTAATTTGTATTAACTGTGATTGGACAAAAGAAATCTTTAGCAATATCGTGAATTTTTTGTAGTACTTCTAGATAACTTTCTGGATCAAGTATTAATTCACCATTAAAGTTTACGTTAAATGGAATAAGTAATTTTTTAACTCTTAATGTATATAAAATACCATACAAAGATTTGTTAGTCAATAAATGAGTTATATATTTTTTAGCCAACTGAATAACATTAGTATCTGATACTAACCTTAATGTTATGTAACTAGTAAACGGTTGAAATTTATGACATTTTATGAATCTAGTAATGTCAAAATCTGAACGAATAACATTTATTAATTCATCTTGGGGTGTATATATTGTATTTAACTTTTCTATATCTCTCATCTTGTTTTCTACTAAAAATAAAACAACAAAGGCAAATAGAAATAGAAAACATTTATTGATAAATAATAAGATTTGCAGATACATAATAAGATTTCCAGATACATAATAAGATTTCCAGATACATAATAAGATTTCCAGATACATAATAAGATTTCCAGATACATAATAAGATTTCCAGATACATAATAAGATTTCTAGATACATAATAAGATTTCCAGATACATAATAAGATTTCCAGATACATAATAAGATTTCCAGATACATAATAAGATTTCCAGATACATAATAAGATTTCCAGATACATAATCAGATTTTCAAATGACAAGGAATGCTTAAATCTAATTTAAACCAATCTTTAATGATGTTTTTAATTTTCTGAGAGGAACAAGATAATCTCTTACAATAAGAACATCTTGATTTTTTAAATCTATTTCTGATTCTTATAAGCTCTACATTTATTGGAATATATTTTCTTATAAAGTGATATTGGTCTGTGATAACATAAAGTTTTTCAATGCGCAAATTTATTATATGGATATATAAATTATCCAACCAATTTGGACCACATTGTTCAGTGTAAAACCCATTCATAGTAGCAATGGTATATTGAACAGCACCTCCAATTAAGCTATTGCAATTGAATCTGATAGAGAGTATTCCGAAATAGGGTCCTTCGATAAGAGCCATACTTATGCTTTACTGTATTCAATATCTATGTACTAAATGGCTAAATCTGTCCCTTATATACTGTTAAAATGAAGTTATATTTCAATTTTTTTATTATTATTTTCAAGAGTTTTAACATTATTATTTTAAATTTTTTTTATATTATTGTCTTCAAGGTAGTTTTAACATTATTATTTTAAATTTTTTTTATATTATTGTCTTCAAGGTAGTTTTAACATTATTTCAAATTTTTTTGTATTATTGTTTTCAAGGTAGTTTTAACATTATTTCAAATTTTTTTTGTATTATTGTCTTCAAGGTAGTTTTAACATTATTTCAAATTTTTTTTTGCATTATTGTCTTCAAGGTAGTTTTAACATTATTTCAAATTTTTTTACATTATTGTCTTCAAGGTAGTTTTAACATTATTTCAATTTTTTTACATTATTGTCTTCAAGGTAGTTTTAACATTATTTCAATTTTTTTATATTATTGTCTTCAAGGTAGTTTTTAACGTTACCTCATTTCTAAAAATAAACATTAGTAGAATATATAAATCGAGCCAACTGAAATATCAGGTATTAGAATCATGGAGTGTGTGAACGGTAAAACATATAAAACGCTCCGCTTGAGACTTTGTGATTGTAAAAGCATGCCGTGTAAACACTTCAATGTAGCGGATCATGCAATGTTTTTAAGAAGAAGCCCATTTATGAAGAAATTAATTGATCAAAAGTTTAATTTTGCCGTATTTGTGAAAAATATTTGTGAAGTACCTTATTGCCATGAACACTTCAAAAAAATATTTAAAAGAATATTCAAATCTGGTGTAAATTTAAATGCAGTTGAACCAATCACTCAACGAAATGCTTTGCATTATTCTTGTCGTTCTGGAATGTATATGATAACTCATTTAATACTACCATATGTAAATATAAATACTGTTGACATTAATGGATATCCACCAGAGTATTACGAGTTGTGCTTCAGAATTTTTGATGTAAAATTTTTTACACCTCGAACCAATGAAACAATTTTGCGTGTGAATATAGCTCGCAAAAGCAAAAAGTTATTTCGTTTTTTGTTTTGCAATGGACCACCTACAACAAATCCAATGATAATAACTTTAAATGACTTTAATTTAATGTCTTTGAATCAAAAACAATCGGTATTAAATCACATAAAAGACTTGAAAGGTAATACGTTATTACATATTATGGTAAAATTAGATAATTATTTATTTGTAACTGCAATATTGATTTTCAATCCACAAGAGGCGTTGAAAAAAAATCTTAAAGGAAAAGTGCCTTTTTCATATTGTAAATCTGGTCGTACCATGGATCTCTTTGGAAACTATTTTAGTACCATTACAAAAACTGTTTATCATTCTGTTACAAGACCTTTTTTAACAACATTCCCAGAACTATTAGAACTGTTACATGATAATGAAATTCATACTCTTCATAGCATGGAAGACATTGCAAAGTCTGGTAGCCTAATTATAAAATATTTTGGAGAATTAGCTTTTAAAAAAATATGTACGAGAGCCACAGATCCTCAGGGAAATACATTGTGGCATGCTTGTGTGAGAAGTAACGCAAATATTTCATACTTAAAAGAATTATTTACATACATGGATATAACTGTAATTAATAAACGAAATATATTGGGACAGACTCCTCTTCATCTATCAAAAAGTGACGAATTAAGTGAACTCTTAATTAAATATGGTGCACATTCAGATTGTTTAGATAATTTTGGGAAAATAGCATATAAAATTGTGCTTAATTTACAATGTATTTCTTGTAGATATTTACCTAGAAAATGTTATGTTCCACCTCATTTAATGAAATTTGTAAAATTGCATACTTGTACTGTAGAATTTTTGTAAATAAAAATTTTTTGTATTGCCTCTTCTATAATTAGTCAAGTTATTGAATGCAGCTTTAATTGTTAAATATTTTTTTGTTTCATTTCAAGGATTAGATAAATTTTTATACGCAGAAATAATTTGCTATTACAGTAAATAATTTAATTAAAAAAGCACCAATTGATTATTAACCATTAATAGTGGATATCGATATTGCTAGGTATTTATTAAAAACTCAACATGATTGTGTAAAGAAAGACTACAAGTATTTGCTTTTCTAACTAACAATATTTCTCATTTGTACTAAACACATTTAAATTTCTTATATTATCAGGATAATCTGATGTTTTCAATACATTAGCAACAAATCGTTTGGGTTCAACATGTGTTTTCATTTGATAATAAGCCAAACTGCCTACAGATTCTCCCAAACAAGTTAATGGATTGTTATGTTTAATTTCATTTATTGATACAATACCTACTTTTGGGATATATGTTAAATTTCCGTATAAAGTTAAAGGTGTTATTTTTTCTCCTTGCTGTTGAATCTGCATTAAATGCTTATCAAATAAACAATTGTATAGCATAAAACCAATGAACGGAGAAAAGGTATCTAAACTATATGAATTTTCTTCGAAGTTTTCTGCATCAGTATTATTTAAAGATATGATTCTCATATTTTTAAATAATGGATAATACGGCTCATTTTTAATAAAATTATATAAACTCATTAATCTGTCTTGCAAATTTGTTTTTAAGTCTGTGTGCGATAAATCTTGTTCTTTAATTAAATTTATATCATCTGCAGTTTTGGAAAATAAGTTCCTTAAAATTTCAATATGATAATGAGATGTTTTTTTATTTTTAAATGTAATTTTTTGCATTTGTAAATGATTTATGTAATTTTTAATCCGTGGGTTTAATTCAAATGTATTTCCATAAAAATTAGTAGCTTCAGTTGGTATTACTTGGTTATCAACCATTCCTTTCTCTGGAAAAATCACAGTATTCTCTTTAAAACTAAAGTGTTCGTCTGGAATTAAAAATGGACCACATAATTCGGTCTGAGTTTCTGTCTCAGATTTAAAAATCCAACTCTTTAAACCAAACATTTGTAAATGTAACGAGCAAATTATATTTTTAAACGAATTAGTACTATCATTTGAGCATTTTACGCCATCACAAGCAAAAATACAATTAGTTAGCATTCTCACTTTTTTTTAAGATTATAGAAAAATCTATACTTTTTAAATAAATTTAAAAGCTATAATAGTAATTATAATAACTACAAATGCAATAATAAATATTCTTACAAAAGTAACTGATGAAACAGCATCAAATATTGAATTTAAAATTCCAGTAGTAGTTTGACTTGTTAAATATGATAAAGCTTCTGGAATGGTAGCTTTTTTACAATGTAATTCTTGATTTGGACTACAATTAAAATAGTTACAATCACATTTTCGACAACAAGATTTTTCTATATTCTCATCAAAACCATTACAGGTGTTAACGTCAAATATTAAATTATTTAAATTTGTGCAAAATGGAATTTCAGTCGACTGCTTTTGATTACAACAACTCAATTCTTTTACTTTACAAACACTAGTTTTATTTGTATGTAAAAAACACCCTGTATTTTCATTTAAATATTTTTCTATTGCTAATGATCCGTAACTTATTCCCGCAGTAGCTGCTGCCCCAATTACAAATCTTTTTAATGTAATTTTTTTTAAAGCTTTTTTTAAAAAGCTATCATTTTTAGCCAATTTTTCTAAATCATCAACTTTTTTAATTGCTTTATATTTATCAAATTGTTTAGATACTTTTACCGCTCGATTAAAAAACTTAAATTTCATTTCTTTATTGAATATTCAAATATAAATTTTTATTTTTCAATTCAATTCCTTTTCTACATAAAAGAACATTCATTAGCAACTTTTTAATACATCGAGAGCACAATAACACAAGGTTTAAAAATAAACCTTAATTTCTTATCAGCAAATTTTACATTTTATGCTATGATCTTTTATTATTAGTAAGCTATTTACTAGATTGAAGTCTTTTAACATTATACATGAAAACATAAAGATAGTGTTAAAATATGTATGCTATGGTATATTATAGTAATGATGAATACTGTGGAGGAAAGAGTTGTGTACAAAGTTTTTAATATAATGAAAATATTTATATGTGAAGAATAAGTGTAAATATAAACTATTTCTTTTTATTTAAATTTTTTTTGGAAATAAAGAATGGAATATCCAAAAAATAATTCTGAGAATGAATACTATGCATATAACTTTTACATAAAAAAAAATAATAGAGAAATTTATGCTAAATTAAAAAATAAAAAAGAAATATATTTATATTCGAATGCAGACAAAAAACAGATTTATGCAAAAGATGAACACGGAAATGAGTATTATGCAGAAAATCAATTGGGGGATAAATATTACGCTAACAGAATAGAAAAAGATGAAAAAGGTATTCAATCAGGGAATAGATATTACGCTAACAGAATAGAAAAAGATGAAAACGGTAAAGAATTATTTGAAGAAATATTAGCAATAAAACATAACAATGAACCATATTATTTAACAAATAAAAGTAAAGAAATATATCCAAAAAATAAAAACAATGATGAATATTATTTAAATTACAACAACGACCAAGTTTATGCTAAAACCGGTCATGGCTTAGAAGAATATTTAGCAAAATATTCAAATGATGTACCCTTTTATATTTATTACAAATATCCAAAAGATAAAGATGGAAATGAATATTATCATGAACAAAATGGTAAACAAATATACAGAATAAATGCTAATAAAGAAATTTATATGAAAAACTCTAAATCAAAACAAATTTATGCAAAAAATGATGGTAATGAATATCCTGCAACTTTTAAAAATCAATATTATGCAAGAACTGAAGATAATCTTGAGTATTACCCTACATTGAAATCAAATAAAGAATTTTATATAACCATAAATGGCAAAGAAATGTATACTGAAAAACAGCATTATGCTGTTGATGAAAACGAAAATGAATATTTAGCTAAAAATAATGGTGAACAATATTATGCTCAAAAAGTAATAAAAAATAAAATACATGAACTATATCCAGAATTAAAATCAAAAAAGCAGTTTTATAAAGTAAATAATGATAAAGAAGAATGCGCTATGAAGGAAAACAGTTATTATTATGCAAAAGATGAAAATAATAATGAATTTTACCCTAAAGCTATAATAATTAAGAATGAGTTTATATAATACAGATTTCCAAGGAAAGGAATATTATGAAACAGATAATGGTAAAGAAATTTATGCTATAAACAATGACGGAAAGCAAATTTACGTTAAAAATCAAAGGATAGAAATTTATGCTAAAAATGAAAAACAAGAACCTTATTATGCAAAAGATGAAAATTCAGAGTATTATGCAAAACAAAAAAGGGATGATTATTATATAACAAAAAATAATATACAAATATATGCTAAAGATTCCAACCATGTAGAAATTTATGCAAAAAAAGCAAATGGAGATAACATCGTTGCATTAAATAATAATAAACCTTATTACGCTACAAATAAGGAGGGAGACCAAATATATCCTATAAATAAACTTGGAAACGAATTTAAAGTAGAAAATAAGTTTGCCATATCAAAATCGGGAGTAATTATGTATCCTAAATTGAAAAACGGCCAACCAATATATGAAAAGAATAAAAAAGGGCATGAAATTTATTATACAGATTCAAAAGGAAGTGTAACTTTTGCAACAGACGCATGTGGTAATCAAGTATACGCTAAAAATGAAAAATTGCATGAATATTATCCTGTAGTAAATAATAAAATTTATTATGCCGTAGACAATAAAGGACGGTATAAATATGCTAAAGATTCTAATGGAAAAATTATTTATCCTAAAGAAAATATTTATGAAACTTATATAGTAGAAAAAGGTATAGGATCTTATAATTTACTAAAGGATACACAAGGTTTTGTAACATATGTTAAAAGGGATAAAACGGAAATGTACCCTACACTTAATGTTGAAGATAAGACATCTGAAATGATTATAGATAATTATGCTAAAGATTCTTTTGATCAATTTTATTATCCATTAGATAGTAATAATAATGAATACACAAATAAAACTGGGGATTTTATTCAACATTTAGGCTATCCAATAACAAATGATGGTTATATTATTATTCCGAATGTAAAGAGTAAACCAAAATTTTTAAAACACAATCAAAATGTTACTGAAAAAGATATTAAATATATACTTTTTCGTCCTGGTTCTACAACATACGACTTTCTAACAGATAAATTGTCTTTTCGAAATCCTAAAAAATCTTTACAAATGCATTATGTATATTTTCCATTTAAACGACATAACTTTTTATTTTATTTAATTGCAGGATTGATAATTTTAACGTTATTAATAATATTTATAATAATTAATAGTAAACGATAATTTTAACGCTATATTAATAATATTTATAATAATTGATAATTAAACAGTAATTAATTGCAAAATTAAGGCAATAATAACTATCTAAATGGTAAAAAAAAAAAATTAAATTAGCATTAAATTTTTAAAAATCTTTTTTAACCAACAGTATATAAATAGCTACTAAACTAAAGTATGCAAATGAAGGCAGTATATGTTATATTATATTATATAATAACATGTAACACGTAAAAAATAAATTAAATATATAAGTAGTTAGACATAAACGTGATGAGTGTTTCAAAATATTTTTGTTGTAATTGTTTTCGAGAAGTTTCAACTCTTATGGTTGAATTGATTTGCCCATATTGTTATAGTGGTTTTTTGGAAGAGGTAGCACCGGAACTCGACTCTTCTGAAGAAGAATCCTTCCCCCGATTGTCATTTATTCCTGAACCTTTAACTATGTTGGTAGAATTCAATGAATACAATGTTGATGAAAGAGTAGAAGAAGGAGTAGAAGACTTAGCTGCCATTTTTTGTAATGATCAAATTAAAGCTATACCAACAGTCGTAATTAACTCTGAATTTCTTGAAAAAGATATTCAATGTGCTGTATGCTTAGAAAAATTCAATTTACAGGAAAAAGCGAAGCAATTGCCCTGTAGCCATTTATATCATGAAAAATGTATCATTCCATGGTTGGAACGACAAGCAACATGCCCAAATTGTAGAAGCCAAGTTCAATATCGAAACCGTTCAATAACTGGATTAAATTCGTGGAATAGTAATACCGTAGATTCGTTGGAAGAATTAATACTAAGGTCTATTATGGACAGTTTTTATTAATTTAGGTATCATAGCTATATTTATACCATTTAAAGCAAACATAAAATTTAAATTTTGTTTCCAATTTACTGCTTATGAAGCCAAACTTTAATATCATATCAAATATTACTTTTTAAAAAGCTTATTTTAAAAGCCTTAGCTTAAAAACTTTGAAACGCGTAATAAAGAGTTAAAAAAAATTTTTGATTATAATCACACAACAAACTTTGAAGACAATAAATTATGCTTCATTTTCAAATGTTCTGTATTAATACATATAGTAGTAATTAAATATTTAATAAGTTGATAAAATTATGTGATAATAAGTTTTAAAAAATTTTGATACAATAAAGTAACAATTTTTAAAGACAGTAAAATATACTTTATTTTTAAATATTTTTAATACAGTAGTAATGAATTAAAAAAATTCATTAAGTTGATAGAAATATGTAACAATAAGTTTAAAAAATTTTGATACAATAAAGTAACAATTTTTAAAGATAGTAAAATATGATACAATAAAGTAAAAATATTTAAACACAGTAAAAATTTTAATACAATAAAGTAACAATATTTAAACACAGTAAAAATTTTGATACAATAAAGTAACAATTTTTAAAAATAGTAAAATATAATACAATAAAGTAACAATTTTAAACACTAAAATTTTAATACAATAAAGTAACAATTTATTCTAAATATTCTTAAAATGTAAAAAACAAATTATTCTAAATATTTTTAATACATATAAGTAGTAATGAATAAAAATTATTCTAAATATTTTTTTGTTCATATAAGTAGTAATGAACAAAAAATTATTCTAAATATTTTTAATACATATAAGTAGTAATGAACAAAAAATTATTCATTTGCAGAAAAATTAATATTAAGGTTTTGTCCATTCAGTTCAATTCTAACATTTTGTTTGTTTTCTATGGCTTTTTTGAGATTAATCTCAATTAAAGATCTAAATGGTTCAAAAGATTCAACAATTAGCTTATCATTTTCTTGTTTGTTATCTTCATCCCAAAGTTCGTCTTCCTTTTTTTCTTTTATAAATTTAGCAAGTACATAAACAATTCTTCTACAACAAGTCTCAGAGTTGCCTTTTTCGTGAATATTACAGTTAGGAAACGGATAAATATATAGAGGTAAAAGAAGTTCTACAGAAGGATCATTTTTTGAAAAAATAGTGTCGATATTTACTATGGGAATTTCGCAGGATTTCAAAAAATATTCATGTTCCCGACCTTTATAAGCTACAAGATATCCTTTACCTAAATCTTTTTCATGATATATTTGGTTAATAAAAGCTCTTGCTTCATTCAGTGGTGTAACTCCAATAAATGGAAAAGGAATTTGGTGAATATTCTTGGTAAACCACTTATTACATTTCATGTCTTTATCCGTATAATTAGTAGCATCAGGTTTTATAGTAAGAAGTGAGGAGAATTCACTTTCAATATGCACAATTGCAACTTCTACAGGATAATAAATATTTTCACTGAAAAATCCATGAGTATGAGCAAAAAATCCAATTTGCTTTAACATGATTACTTGGAGATGAAATGCACAGAGGAAGAACTAGAGTCTGAATGAAACTATCAAAAAATTTAAGTTGTATTTATAGGTCACTTTCAAACAAAAAAAAATAATATACTTTGTTGAATACACATTACAACTGTGTAACAAATGATTAATTTATT
>BMAU01001965.1:0-14185 GCA_019973935.1 Trichonephila clavipes | reverse complement strand
AATCGAAAACGAGTTCAAGCATTTCCCCCCTCAAAGGGTGGCTCTCCTTCCCCGCCTGTGGGGGCAATTAACCGCGGCTCTTTTACAGAGCTGCACTTGTATTTTTCTCATCTCAGATCATTTCCTTGCTCAAACGTGAATGGGGATTTTAAGCGCTTTTTAAAAATTAGCTTATTTTTATATACATAAGGAACTGAGGAAAAATATTTGAAATTATAGTATGATCATGGAATGTACATTAAGTTTTATTATTAACTGTAGTAATAAATTTCTTTTGAGGGGCGGGTGAGTTTGTACGGAATTAATGATTTCTAATATGCAATAACGCCTGATTTTGCTTCGATTATTTCAAATGCGAAAGTTATTTCTTGGCATTAAGTCATCTTAATACAACCTAATTGGAAAACAAAAGAGATGCTGACATTGAGTTTCAGGCTTTTAAAAATTAAAAATTTGTTTAAAGATGCGAAAATTTCTTTATATGACAAAAAAAAAAGAAGAAATTATAACTGATAATAAACACTTTACTTATTCTTAAGATTTTAAAAACTGTGTAAACATTTACCACTTTTAATAGAAAAGGTAATATTAACCCTCCAACTTGACAGAACGGATTTTCCGCCCTACTAGAGAGGCTTCGAAAATGGACTGCACGGATTTTTCTGCCTTCAAGTAACGTTTTCAAAAGCGGATTAGCCGCACTTTTCTGAAATCCTTTCCCCTTTTAAGGTTTAACATCTTGAAAGATAATGAGGACGGAGGAAGCAACACAGCAGGAGTTTTATGGCTCGCAGGGAACCCCGTGTTTGACCCTCCCCAATCGTAAAATCGGGGAGAAATTTCTTTACAACCCAAGAAGTGTGTGTTTCTTTGCTAGCTTGTATTTTAAAAGTTTCCAAAAGTCCCAACGCATAAGTAAAATATCTTACAATTCCCTTTTGGTTTCATATTAATTTCAAACTGTAACAAGTTGGGGCGTGTCAGGGCAATCTGCTATTTTATATAGTTAGACAAATTATATCTTTTAAGTATATTCTCTTTCGCTTCATTTTTCTTATTCAAAGCTTTCAGTTTTTGAAACATGATTATTTTATTATAAGATACCGAAAAAAAAATTAATAAAACATCAAACTCTTTAAAATTTGGAACCTTTTCAATTTTCCAACCACTAAAAATGAATAAATTTAAACTTCATCAAATCATTTGAAACATTTTCTTACACTTTGATAAAAATAATAACGAAAAAAACTAATTAAGATTTATTAGTTTTTTTTTTTTTTTTTTTTTTTTTAGATTTCAAAGCCTAAGTGTTCAGAGAAGTTTAAGTACAGTGCCTGGTTATATATTGTTAAAATACACCGAATTATATTTGAATTTTAAGTGCTTGAACTTCAGTTTACATCAAAGACAACATGAATGAAGATTTTCACACATTTTTTTTTTATAACTTGAATGTTTGAATAAATGGTAATCAAAAATATACGGAAACATTTACAGTAGACATTTATGCATATAAATAAACATAAAAACCAATTTTAAATTCAAGCTATTGAAAAACATTCGAATTATATATATTGTTCAAAAATATCTATTTATACAAAATACCTCAACATTTATCTTTTTTAAAGGCTAACTGAATAAGTAATTAAAATCTGGATATGTTTTGAAATCTCGACCTTATAAAAGCTAGAAATTTTATGTTAGAAATTCCATCTGAAATTTCGAAAAAAATGCATCGCGCAGTTAAAAATTATTTACCATAAGTTTTAGCAATTGTTTGAGTATAATAAAAATTTCAAATTTTATTATATAGCTTCTTTGGTATCTTTTAATATATTTCGGTCGCGGTAGCCTAGTGGTATAGGTATCGGAACGTGGCTTGCTTTGTCACGAGTTCGAGCCCAGTACCACTAAAGACCCGCCGTAGGGCAGCGATGCACGTTAAATCTGTCGAGAGCTGAAACGTCCTCCCGTTGGTGTGGTGGGGTAGTTAGGAGAGGGGGTGCCAGCTCAGGTGTCGTCCACGTCACTTGACCATGGTTCAAAATTACGTGGTCCGTCGCTAAAAGCCCTCGTGTAGCTGAACAGTGCGACGTTAATATTCAATCATTCATTTAATATATTTCGAAGATTTCATACAATTCGGTTGAAAACCGCATGCTAAGAGCAAAAAATATACTAAAAAAAAAATTGATGAATATACAATTACAATAAATTCTTACATAGAGAAGCAAAACTGAGAAGCTAAAGCGTAGGAATAAAAAATTTTGAGTATATCTGAAGTAGTTTTCGAAATATTAATTTTAAAGTTTAGAAAATTTGTTTGCGTTATGTTATACTTGATATCAATTAAATGGTTAAAATAATGTGTTAATATTAGTCATGTAATCGTTTGTGATGACACATTCATATACTAATAAAATTATCATGGTCATTGATGCGAATGTCAAGAATTTTATGTAATTTTAAATTCAGACATTAAGATATTGATGTAGAAAATATAAAACGACCATCTAAAATACATGAAAATGCAGTCTGCTATAAATGATCTTGACAAACAAAAATCCGGCATTTTCGCTTACTATGGCAGAGCCGGCTTAGTCAGGGGCGATCTGGAAAAAGAGAGAGAAACCGCGGTTTTGATGGATGCCGATCAGCTTTTAAAGCTCCCAGAAAAATATATATATATATAAATTACAAATGCAAAATAAATCTTGTAATTTTCCATACATTTTTATAACAACGAATTGTGAATTGGCTTCCAATACATTGTTGTGTTTGACAATATCTAAGGTAACCAACCCTACTTTAGATAGATTTGTACTACTTTTTTTCGTAACCGTATTCCTTTTAAAATTAATTCGTGCAGCCGAAATACACTTTTCGTACCCTTAAAAATTTATGTTAACTATAACGGTTAATTTTAATTTATGCAACTTGTGAAATGTTCATAATTAACCATTTCCGTCTAAACAGTTTACATGAAAAAAAAAAAGTTTGACTCCTTCATTCATTAGGGATTTATATAAGATTCTAACATTAAATTTTATTTTTCACCGAATAGGATTGAGTGAAAGTGTATAGTGCTTCCACACCACAGGTCTGGGGTTCTATTAACGGGCTGTGCAAGGTCGACTCTGCCTTTCATCCCCGCTACAGTGGGTCGATAAATGAGTACCAAGCTTGCTTCGGGTCTTAAACACTGAAGGTCTCTCTTCAGACAGACCACCAAATCGGGACATCTGTTCATGCACCTCAGCGTCCAATGGTCACGTGTATTATGATGGGCACAGTAGTTCCTGGCCCTCAGGGATTGTTGTGCCACTGAGTTTGAGTCTTAAGTTTGAGGATTACCTCACTTTGGGGATACCCCTTAGATAAACATGTATTTCCACTCATTTGCAATTAAACATTTTTCTTTCAATTACGTTTATTTCAGAAGGAAGTTTTATTTTTCAAATGTATTTGCTTAATAACATGTATATTTGTGTATTATATTAAAAATTTGATCAGTCCAAAGTTACATGTTTTTAACTCCTCTAAAAGCTTTTAGGATTTTACAACTGATCTTGCAATCCATATACGTTTTATAGTAGTATATTTAAAAATGATAAGGACATTTTTACGACTGTGTGAGCTGTTATGCCTCGTTTATAAATATAAAAAATTGCATTCAGCTACAGTTTTTAAAATGTACAGAAATAAGTGGAGCAACAGGATACTTACATATTATGAATATTTTTGACTGCAGTAAGATATATTTATATTTCAGTTTCTTTACAATTTTGAATAGAAGTTGTAAGCCATTTTGCGAATAGTTTGATATTGAGTATAAACCCATAGGCTGTTTAATATTGTAAAGTGTTTTACTTTGATACCAGCACACATTAAAATAAGGCTCATTTGCAGTTATATGATCAGCTTCAGTGATATTTAAATTTTCAAAAATAGTCTACACGTACGAAAACATTCTTTTTTCACAACCGCACACCCCACATCTCATACTATATCTTTCCTACAGCAGGAAATATTTGTGTATACTGAAAAATTTAATACAGGATACATTTCCAAGTGTTAAATTTGTTTTTAAAATTTGGTATGAATACATTGTGAAACTGTCGGTTAACTTCACTGAACAAAATTGTTTTAAGTGTACTGTTTTGAAAGACAAGATTAATTAGGGAGAACTTTTCTCACAATAGAATTTGTAATGACTGAATTGTGTGAAAATGTAGTTATCGATGTGTGACATTTTTCCTTGTAATAAAAGAAACAGAAAGATAAGAAATTTAACTTGAGTAGAAAATGGTTAGAAAGTACTGTCATGCGCATTTGAAGAAGTATATCCCCCATTAAAATTAAAAATTATTGACTGAATGTGTGTTATGTCCATCACAAATGCCGATGTAGAAAAGGAATTTTTATTTAATACAAGAAGTTCGAAAAAGAGAACACTAGGAAGGAAAATTTAAATTTTTTTCCGAAAATATTCAATTAACATAAAAATATCTTTTATATGATTTTAATTAAAATAAATTAAAAGTATTGAAATCCTTTTTTATGCTATTTTTAAATTAAAAATATAACTGAATAGAGAAAGATCGGTTTTATTTCATAAATATAATCATTGTATGTAATATTTATTCTGTTATTGTTTAAAAATGAGATAGGGCTTTTGCTCTTTTTACCTCATTACTTTTTTAAAAAACAGGAAAGTGAGCGCGTTTTCTTACTCTCATATTCAAAAATGAATACAGAATGCTTTTTCTGGTTCAAATCGCAATACCAAATATATATATATATATATTTTTTTAATTTTTAAAATGACAGAAAAATAAATTTATCTTTGAAGAAAATATAATTATTTTTCAACTTCTAACATACTATTTATTTCATTTTTTTCTTTTTTTTTTTTTTACCTTTCATTTCGTTTTTAATTTTACTGTGACTGAACATATAGGAGAAAGAAACACCGTATCTTTTTCAAAGAGGATTGATCAAGAGAGGATATATCTACGCTTTCAAAGAAGATTGCCCAAGGCAACTTAACAGCTAGCTGTAAACGATTGATCTCTTGGTTCTTACTTTTCAAAGCGACCGAACTGGGTCGTAAAATTTTCCCCGTTCGACCACCCAAGTTCTAAAAGGGGAAAGGAAAAAAGTCTGTTGCATTTTTGAAGGGAATCGCAAAATAAGAGTTAAACGCTTTCGGAATAACTTTTCAGGAGGAAGGTGTCCAGTTAGAGGGTTAAGAGAAATTTTTTTATATAAGTATTAACATTGATTTTGATGCTATAAAATGTAGTCAAAACTTTATAAATTTTATAGATGGCATACAGATTTTGAATAAAATGTTAGTTTTCAAACTCGTTGAATCTCACTCAAAGTAAAACATTTTAAAGATGTTAAATGTTGATAAAAAGAATAAGCTAATCACACATACACACAGAAAATATATTATTTTAGGAACAATATTGAAGCTGAGTAGTAGTGCATCACGCTTCCACACCACAGGTGCGAGTTTCAAACCCGTGCTGGGCATGGTTGACTCAGCCTTTCATCCTTTCTGTGGGTCAATAAATAAGTGCCATGCTTGCTTGGGAACTAAACACTGGGAGTTTCGCGTCATATTGACCACATGACCGAAGCATCTGCTCACGCAACTCAGCGCCCGAGGTCACGTATACTGAGATGGGCACAGCAGGTCTTGGCTCTCATGGGCTGTTGCGGCACTGAGTTAAGGAATAATATTTGATTACAAAATATAAATGATCAAATTAGAAAAAGCAGTTGAAAGTACAGAATTTAATGTACAAAGAACACATATTAAGGAATAAACATTTTTTCCCCTTTAGTATGAGCAAATGATTATAATGAAAACAGATACCATTATTATATAAAAAATTATTAGCTTTATATAGAGCAGTGTTTCTCAAAGTGTGGGGCGCGAGCGTATCGAAAATTTAAAGATTTTTTTTAGAAAAAATAACCGGAAAGAGAAGTAAAACAAAATGCTTTCTTCCATAATAAAAAAAAAAAAAAAATACACACAACAACACACTGACATAATTTATATTTATTATCTAGCTTTTATCCGTCATCAAATAGCTATCTTTGATCCCAAAACCAAATTAAAGAAAAAAAAAACATTTTGTTTTATTTGCTGTTTTTCCTCAATGAGTGATTTTTTTATTACGTTTTAACATAAAATATTACTCGTTAAAAGAAAAAACGAAACCTAGACCCTGAGAAAAATTCTAAGAAGATAAACAATTCACCGCTGTAATTATTATTGAAATACTGTACATTAGTTGTAGAAAAAGAAAAGGAAGTCATGATTCACTTTTCAGCCAGGCTGCATAGTACGTTTGCTAATCATTTGATTGACCTTCAATCTTATGGTATGGTTATTATCAATATTAGTTCCCTCCCATCTTTCATGCGTTTGCTTTTCGCTTAGGGAAATTGTAAATAATTGAGTTTTGCGATATTTGGAAAAGAATTGATTGGTTTAACATTTCTGTAGGATAATTGAAAAGTATCTGATTTGCGTCCTTTTATTATGGTCTTGTACTTTTGAATCATTTTTAGTTCAGTTTTATTGGATTTTTCTCAAATCATCAAAGAATTGAATAGTCCTTGAAAGAAGGTAAGTATACTTTCTATAAATTAAAATATTCACTAGAATTCCGATTTGTATCGTGTACAGTAAAAATAATTCTAAACAAATGATTGGGATGACTGAGTCCCCCCGCACTACCATTAATGTTAGTATCGAGTACGCGCCTGCTCCCGGGTTAAACTTTTGAAGTCTTCTCGCTTTAAATGTTAAAAAGTAACACAATTATTCTTCATCGGAATTTTATATTCTTTTTCATAATTTAACATTAATTCTAAATGCTAATTGTGTGAAGTTTAAAATTACAGTTCTTTTAAACAGTTATTTACAATTATAGCATTTATCTAAAAAAAAAAAAAATCATTTTACATTTTTGTATACAATGTCGTGCACACAGTTTTACTCTCCTTACAGTTCAGCTATTATATCAAGAATAATGTTTTATTTTTAAAAAAATGAACTCGTGCGAAGAGTCGGTGTTTCAGCCAGTATACGTTTGATGTATCAGTACTGAAGAAGGTATTTTATAAATAATTTCTTACTACTGAATTTGGCCGCGGTAGCCGAGTGGTATAGGTATCGGATCGTGGCTTGCCTTGTCACGAGTTCGAGCCCAGTACCACTAAAGACCCGCCACGTAGGGCAGCGCTGCATGTTAAATCTGTTGAGAGTTGAGACTTTTTCCCGTTGGTGTGGTGTGGTAGTTAGGAGAAGAAGAGTGCCAGCTCAGGTGTCATCCACGTCACTTGACCATGGTTCAAAATTACGTGGTCCATCGTCAAAAGCCCTCGTGCAGCTGAACAGTGCGACGTTAATATTCAATCAATCAATCTTATTACTAAATTAAGAACAAGTTTAATAATTATTAGGGACTTCCACGGGCTTTTCTTGTAGAGGAAAGTTTTTCAAAGGAAGGTTTTAATATCAGAAATTGACACTTAAAGAGTTATTTTTCTATATTTAGCTGAGATCTATATTTTGTCTTCAAGGCATCCACTGCAGAAAATCCGGTTTGCAAAAGGTAGGATGTTGAAAATGGTAATAGTATACGAAGTGCTTTTGTTTTCAGTACAGATACCTCATCCACCTCTACCCCAAATTCAAAGAGCGATTTATTACAAAATTGCATTTTAATTTTTCGCTGCATGTGAAATCTATGAAGATTTCTTCTTCGGAAGTTGAGAGCCCTTCTGGAGTATCTTGAAATAGATCCCTAATCCACTCGTAACTTGCTACCAAGCTGTCCTCATCCAGAAAATACTTTTTAAAATTCCTTGCCAACGTATCTAAATGATTTTACATGTTTTAAAAACAACTTTCACATGTTGTTCTACAGATTTGTAAGTTTTAACACATATCGAGCTGGGGCTTTTTTCCATCATTTACTTCAGTAGTGGTAAATCCAAAATTTAAGTATTTTTGAGAAGATCGCCTTGATTTAATTTTTCGGAACCATGCTCGTTCGTCTGTGTACTTGTTGATTCTTTATTATGGTCGAATGTTTGCTTACGACTTAAAAATGTATGTATGATATTGTTTTAATCTACTGCCGTAAATACTTAATTACCGTGAATTACAATTAACGTGGAAATTTAAAAAAAGTACATTCAAGCTAGATTCGGTAGCTATAGGAGTATCGAGTCGACCAAAACTGACTGGAATTGTACGAGGAAAAGCATTTTTACATGTTTTGCGCAGACGTCCGATAGGTTGCCAAGACTCACGCAAACGTACCCTATAATGCCAGATGTGATGGATATGATAGAGAGCGACATTGACTAGACTATTTTTCTAATGACATTTGTGCTTTGAGAAATGAATATGCTGAAGGAAATAAATCTTTAATTAAATACATCATTTTGCGATCTGTTCCAATTTAAAAATTAGAGAAAGAAAAATAACATAATTCTAAGTAATATATATTTTAAGTAATTTTCTTAAAATATATAAATTACTTAAAATATACTCAAAATTTAATATATTTATCGTATTAATTTGTACGGTTTATAATTAAGATCGTATTGTAACTTTAGCGTCTCTCTCTCAAAGTGCATTTTTATTGCAGTAAATACATTATTGTTGTACAGGGGGCGAGACAAAAATTATGATTGAAAATTGGGTCGCCAGTATTGAAAGTTTGAGAAACACTGATATAGAGATATTCTAAAATCGTTTATAGAATTGCAAATCGATGAAAATCTCAATAACTGGAAGAGAGAGTGACAATTAATGTCGCTCTGTTCAGCTACACGAGGACTTTTGGCGACGGACCTCGTAATTTTGAACCATGATCAAGTGACGAAGACGACACCTGAGCTGGCACCCTTGTCTTAACTTCCACACCACACCAATGAGAAGACGTTTGAGCCTCAATAGATTTAACGTGTATCAATACTTCTACATGACGGCTAATAACTAGATGATAAATATCGAATATTCTTTTACTTTTGGAATCTATTTCCAACTATAATCACATTTAGTTTCTATACTGGTTGAGAAAACTCTCTACCGAATTTTCAAAATAAATATGGTTCCATCTGTACAATTAGATTCAGTTATTAATTTTTAAATTTTTTTTTCATAATTACAATATAAATCTTTTTTTTTAAATATTTTCTGACACAAATACAAAATTATTCATTCTTTAAGAAAAAAAGGTTCTTTGAGTATTTTGTTCTATACATTTCTTTAACCAGCCTATCCATTTAAATTCTAAAAAAAATTGGTGTAATTGGGTAAAAAAAGAAAGAAGCACTTATTTCATTTTAATTAAAGGTACAATAAACTTAGATAAAATTAATTAAATTTTGTTAAGTAAAACTTATTTATATTTTGATTTTCAGTAAATTCATTAAAATATGTAAATTATTATAAATTCATTTTTCATTCCATTAAATGCAGGAATTTGTTATACAAACTTGATTTACGCAGGTGTCAAAAATAATGTAATTTTTAATTAATTATAATAATGTATAATCAATAATATAAAATAAAAGAAAATGGAGAATGTGTGCTTGCTTTATGTCATAATGTAAAATTTAGATTTTCTTAGATCGTTAAAGAATTATTCTGAAATAGTTTAAAACTTTGAAGCTCTATCTTTTTTTAAATGAAAATATCTACTTTGAGACACTTGCATACGGCTTTTTTCAATCAAGAAGAAAATTACGTGAAATATGTGTTTTGTTTAAAAGTTGTTGTACGTATTTGCAACATATGTATTCCAATGGACATCGTCAAAAATCAACTATGATTCTTAGGAAACTGCACTGTTAATGATTTTATAATTGTTTTTTTCTTATAGAATATATTTGCAGAGAATACATGGTACTCTTAATCCATTCTGTTTTGATATATTAAAAATTCATAATACTTAACGAACCCTTAGAATAAGTCTAAATTTTATTTACAAGTATTTTTCAAAAATAAAATTATATTTTCCTTTGACCTGATTCTTCCTATATATACTGAAAATCATGATAAAACATTTACTGTGGCAAATAAAAGAGATGAACAGTAGGTAGGTGTTTCGCATTATGCTATAAAATGTGACTATTCTAAGGCTATAAATGTTGGCACATGTTAAATAGTGCCACATTGTAGTCCCTTCATGTTTTTTTTATTGAAAAATAATCACGATTAGGGGCTCCATCATGTAACAGATCTGATACGCATTAAGTCAAAATTCCTTACGTTGTCATGGTGTGGAAATTAGAAGTGGGGGCTCTAGCTCGGCTATCGTTCTCGTTACTTGATCGTCATTCAAATTACGAGGTCCGTCTTATTACTTTGTTCCCAATGGAACTCGTAAATGAAATATTAATAACTAGCTGGTATACCCGTTCTTCGCACGGGTGAACTGAAAAATTAAACAACACAGATTGAAGGAAAAATAAGTTTTTAATGAGTTAATTTTATGTGAATTGCAAATTAAACAAAAAAAGCTTTTTGTATATCTCAGCTAAAAAAAAGGAAAAAAAACACCTTTGTTAAATTTTAAGTATGTAGATCTAATAGCTGATAAAAAAGGATTTTTTTTTTTATTTATATAATTCCTCGTAACACTCTTGAGGGTCGATTTTCAAAATACCTCCTTAGGTGACAGAACACCTTTAAAACTCAATTTTTGGTCAAAATATCGATTTTTCGTTTTTGGTCTTATATTAAAGTTCAATCTTTTATCTTTGTAAATCTGTTTAAATTTTGTTTCTATCTTAATTAGAAGCCGAGTTACAGCTTTTTCAATATTACTTAATCATCAATTTCTCGGACCCGAAATAATTTCTGCTAACCGGAAGTGGCCGAGTTGTTTGTTTACGTTTCTCTTTCATAGTATATGGCATGAAATATTATAATTAATATACAAATAGTTAGTCAGAAATTAAAATAGAACATTTAAGAATAAATATAAATGTATTTGGAAATACATTTTTTTCCTTTTTTTGTGTGTAAAACCTGGCAGCAAGTTTGTTGTTTTGACTTTATTTACATGTGTTGGATTTTCATGCTGAAAGAATTGACAGCGTAAAAAAGTTTATTTGATTGTTTTTATTCAGTTTTATTTTAACTTAAAATAGTTAAAAGTATTGCTAAAAAGCGCAAGCGGCAATTTTATGGTAATAAATTCACAAACACTTCGAAAAATAATAGCACTTCAGCAGTTCTTGAATGTACTGTCAGCTGTTGGGAAATGAGATTTTATCAACAGCAGAAGAAATAATTGCTTGGTCCTGTGTTTGGTAACAGAATCGTTGACCTTGAACTTATTGTGGAAGCTTTTGCTCAACTTTGCTGCCCAAAATATATTTTGCTGAAAAAGCAGAACTATTAGAGGATTCCTGATATGGATTGTGCTTCCATTTTTACACTAAAATGTAAGTGTTGTGACTTTTTTTTTTTTTGCATTTGCTTCATGAAAAAAGTTGTAAGTGCACCTGTTATAAATACCAGGCTAGTATATGATATGCGGCAGATAGGCAAAGGTTTTGCTGGGGCATTTAAATTATGCTCAACATTAAATTTGCCTCGACTAACCAAAACTGCTTACAAAATCAGGATGCAAAGCTTTAAAAAGTGGTTCAGGGAAGTAGCTGAGGAATCCATGATAAAACTGCTACTGAGATTGTGGACAAAAAACACACACAAAATCTATCATCCGATATTGTAAAATGTGGCATATCGTTGGATAAGCACAAGGCAGCGAAGAGGCTATACATCTATGAATGGCTGTGTTGCTGCAATATCAGTTGATACTGGTAAGGTGTTAGACATAGAAGTTATGTCGTCCCACTGTCCAACATGTAAGAGACTTCAGACTATGCCAAGAAACTTTGAATATGAGTCGTCAAAAGCCGACCACATATATCAGTGTAATTTCACAGGCTCTTCATCAAAAATGGAAATTATGGGGGCTTCCCGAATATTTCTTCGATCTGAAAAAAACCGCAGACTGCATTACACTCAATATTATGGGGATGGCGACTCAAAAGCTTTCATGAGTGTGAAAGACACTTATGGATTAAACAGTGTGACCAACTTTGAGTGCATTGGCCATGTACAAAAAGAGAGTTGGTTGGCGTCTGTGAAAACTAAAACTAAAAAACTGTCTGGAAAAGGCAAATTAACTGATAATTTTATTGACAGACTTCAATCTATTACGGAATTGCAATCGCAGCAATGTCGGTAACTTAAATGCCATGCAGCAAAATGTAATTGCTGCGTTATATCACTGTGCATCAAGTAATAAGAAACTGATGCATGGTCAATGCCCAATAGGGAAAGAAAGCTGGTGTTATTTTCAGCGGGGATGGCAAATGGAACAAAATGTTCCACAAAAATATGCTGGTTTATAAAATGATATTTTAAATAAAATTAAACCAGTATATTTAGAACTATGCGACAAACAGATATTAAGTAAGTGCTTGCATGAACGCACGCAAAATGCCAACGAGTGTTTTAATGGAATAGTTTGGCAAAAGTACCAAAGGAAGTTTTTGTTTCGCTCAAAACAATTAAATTTGGGTCGTATAATGCTATTATACACTTCAATGAAGGATTAAATGGGTGTTTAAAAGTTTTTAATAAAATGAATATAGAAAACCCTGGGATGTTTACCTTACGGGGATATAAACATTTAGATAAATGCAGAATCCGGGAATCAAATCATAATGCAGACCCCAAAACAAAGAAACACAGAAAAATTTTAAGGGCACTTAAAAGAAAAAAAAAAAATAGTGTTTTAGAAGTTAAAGAAGGAAAGGATTATAAATCTGGTATATTTTAATAAGAAAGTAAGTGTTTTCTTGTAATCATATGAATTTAATGTTATTTTTGTCGTTTTCTCAAAATAGTTTTTCACATTTTTTCTTACCATAAAACACAATATCACAAAAAATTATGCTTGAATGAAATAAAAATTTTATATGTATGTTTTTTAAATACTTATACAGGAATAGACCTTTCTTAAGAGTTTGTGTTGAGTAGAAATTTTTTATATAGCAATAAAGTACAATAGCTTTTAAGAAAATTTCAACGTATAGAAGTTCGAAACACAATAACTTCCCACGTAATGGTCATATTACCAAAATAAGAGTCTATTCCCTAGATAAGGTTATATGCTATATTATTCAATTTACAAAATGTCAATATATTTATTTTATTTTCAATTATCATGTTTTGCGTAAAATCTTATTTTTGCTTATTTTTTTTATAAAATACCCCTTTGACAGTAAAAATGTGCACTAATAAAACTTTTCTTGGGTGTTTTTCTAATTTTAGAGACCCATAAGGTCATAAAATATGCATTTACTGGCAAAATTCAGGTTAATTTAAAAATTTTCTTCAAAGTGTATAAACATTTAGATAGATGCAGAATCTGTGAATCGATTCATAACGCAGACCCCAAAACAAAGAAACACAGAAAAATTTTAAGGGCACTTAAAAAAAAAATAGTGTTTTAGAAGTTAAAAAGGAAAGGATTATAAATCTGGTGTATTTTAATAAGAAAGTAAGTGTTTTTCTTGTAATCATATGAGTTTAATGTTATTTTGTTGTTTTCTCAAAATGAGTTTTTCACATTTTTCTTACCGCAAAACACAATATCTCAAAAATTATGCTTGAATGAAATAAAAATTTTATATGTATGTTTTTAAATACTTATACAGGAATAGACCTTTCTTAAGAGTTTGTGTTGAGTAGAAATCTTTTTATATAGCAATAAAATGAAAATTACAATAGCTTTTAAAGAAAATGTCAACGTATAGAAGCTCGAAACACAATAACTTCCCACGTAATAGTTGTATTACCAAAATAAGAGTCTATTCCTAGATAAGGTTATATGCTATATTATTCAATTTACAAAAATGTCAATATATTTATTTTATTTTCAGTTATCATGTTTTGCGTAAAGTCTTATTTTGCTTATTTTTAATAAAATACCCCTTTGACACTAAAAATGTATACTAACAAAACTTTTTGGGGGTATTTTTCTAATTTTAGAAACCCATAAGGTCATAAAATATGCATTTGCAGGCAAAATTCAGGTTAATTCAAAAATTTTTCTTCGAA
>BMAU01001964.1:0-56899 GCA_019973935.1 Trichonephila clavipes | reverse complement strand
GTGGTAGTTTTGAGAGGAGGTACCAGATCAGAAGTTCTGATCATCACTTGAGAGAGCCTAAAAATTACAAGTTCTGTCTCCAATTACCATTGCGCTGCTGTTTAGTGCAATGCTAACATAGCTCTCCCTCACACACAAATTTATCTTCGGACAAATGTATTTCAAATGCTCTCGCTTAATGCCACATTGTAAAATTCTGAATATGATATCCAGATATTATACATATATATGCAAGAAAATTACAAAATACATGGTGCATATCTGAAAAAATTATCAAAAAGGACTGTAAAATAACCGCAAAATAGCAAACTCCTCGCGGGACACTAAAATAACCTCTGGCAGGAACATTCAAATAATTCTCATAAATACCAGACAAACCGCACTATAGGAAATAAAAAGACATACAGAGCATGCCCAGCAATTAATGATACGAAAAGTGAATTACAAATCATATGATCTGTAAAGCTGATAAAAAATAACTAGAAAATTGCATTTACATTATGCAATGTAAAATGACCCCTGGCAGTGACTGAAATATCTTTTCTAATTTATGAACGAGTATATTAGTTGAAAAGTTTTCCTATTTTAACACCTTACAACTTTATTAAAGGTTTTAACTCATAATGCAAATTATTAACCAGGTATTTCAATAAACAAACAGTAATGGAGGCAATAATTAATGGAAAAACACTTCTGTGAATGGTGGGCAGCATAAAAAAGGCCTCTTTCCACATGATGTAAGCAAAATACCCTTTATTGCAATGATATATTTAATAAGTACACTAAAAATATATTATGTAGCTATGATATATTAAATTATTACAATACATCCTATTTAAATAATGCCTGGTGAGAGAATAATTTCTAAACATTTAATTTAAGAATAAACAAAGGAAAAATCTGTATATCACACCAAAATGATTCATTACTGATTTAATGCAGACAAATTTCAACATGACTGGTCTGATGGCATTGTTGCAATGAAAAATAAATGCAAACATTGAAAAAATAACACAAATGCTATCTTGGGGTGGTGTGGTAGTTTTGAGAGGAGGTACCAGCTCAGGAGTTCTGATCACTTGAGAGAGGCTCAAAATTGAAAGGTCTGTCTCCAGTTGCCATTGTGCTGCTGTATAGTGCAATAATTACATAGCTCTCCCTCACTCACAAATTTATATCTTGTGACAAATGTATTTCAAACGCTTTCACTTAATACCACATTGCCAAATATTACATCAAAATTTTCTCTTGCTAACCATGTCATTTTCTGGCAAAGAATTCAAATAAGCCATTTACATCAAGACAAGTTAAGTAAAGCCATATGAAAAAACAATTTCTGAATACGATATCCAGAAATTATACATGTACACAAGAAAAAAATCAAAATATATTGTGCAAATCTGAAAAATTATCAAAAAGGAGTGTAAAATGACTGCTAAATAGCATACTCCTCACATGACACTAAAATAACCTCTGACAGAAACATATTTTATATGAGAGAAACATATATTAGTGATTAAAAAATTAAATACTTCTCCTTAATGAAACTCGAATCTTTGTGTTATAACAATTAAAAACTTAATTTTTATGAAGTTTCAAACCCCAGTGTGACATCCACATCTTGTGAAAAAAAAATTATATTGAGAAATAAAAGCTAATATACCCAATTTAAAGGGTAATACTTATGCAGGGTTGTATCATTAGACAAGTTTTAAAAATCTTTATGTTTGTTAAATATGTAATTTACATATTCTTAAAAATAATCAATGATATAAATTTCCTCTCCTAAATCCATATTGTTCCCTTGGAAGCAGATTATTACTGTCTAGAAAGTAGGTGAGTCTTCTTAGCATCATTCTATCCATGATTTTACATGGTATACTTGTCAAAGCAACCGGCCGATAACTCTCAGGGGAACCGAGTACCTTGCCCGGTTTCCTAATGGGAGTGATAATGGCTCTTTTCCACTCGTGAGGCAGTCGGACACTTTTTTTTCCAAGATTGATTAAATATATCCAGCAGACATCGAGTGCCGCTCGGACCAAGATGAGTAATCATAACCTCGTGTATGTTATCCGGTCCCGGTGACTTCTTCGGATTGAGAGCATTCAAAACTAAGAGTAGTTGATGCATAGAGAAGTCGCCCAAGAAGACTGGATCACCAAGATCTGAGCGACGACACTTGTGTACAGCCGATTTTGCCTGCCTTTCGGTGTTTTTTTGTCAGCCTTGTTAAAAGTCAGTCTATTCATTTTCTGATAATGGCTGCCGAGGATATTAGCAGTAGCTCTGTCATCATTTGGAGGGAAGCCATCCGCAGTCAAAATTGTATTGCAGACCTCCACTTGAGAGGTCGGTCTCTACTCAGATCTGGCAATAGACCATAACTTGGAGTTGTTAGTTCTAGCATCAATTTTACTGCAGATTTCGTGCCATGTTGCTCGCTTTTTTGCTGCGTACAGACGCTTAAATTCTGCATTAGTTTTACTAAACTCAACTCTGATACTGTCGCTGGTGGTATATTTGAGGTTTTGAAACAGTACGTCTCTTTTATCAACTAGAGCTCTGAGACAAGGGTCATTGTGCATGTAGGTAGCTTTAAAACTCTTGAAATTCCCTCTAGGGATGGTTTCCTTTGCATTACGAATAACAACTGCTTTGAAATTGAGCCAGTTTACATTGAGTTGATGAGAAAGCGGGAGTGACGAAAAGTCTTTTTCTGTAAGTTCAGCAAAAGCTGGCCAGTCAGCTTTACCGAAATTCCAAAACATTTCTCTTGTAAGAATGCCCTTCCGGGGGTTTTTCAGTTCAATTTTAATGGGAAGATGATCACTTCCTATGTTGCCCAAGACGGACCAGCGGCAGAAAGGAAAAACACCCGCGCCTTGCAAGAGTAATATCAAGGGCTTCTGCAGTATTGTAGCTAAAGGAGTGGTGTGTTGGTGAGCCATCACTGAGGAAGATGAGAGCTCTGTCGTCAGCTGCATTAAGGAGGTCACAGCCTCTACTGTTATTTACAGAACATACCCAGGAGGTAATGCTTAGCATTGAGGTCTCCAATGAAAATGCTTGATACATTGGCTGTTGCTAAATCTAAGAAAGAGTCTGGCAAGCAACCCTGATTTGGAGGATGATGCATTTTAAATATATTCAATTTATGTTCACCCCAGAAAATAGAGACACCCTGAATTTCTAGATCTGTGCTCGTCTCTGGTATAACGATATTTTGATGTTTTACATCTCTAAGAGTGCAAGACCACCGCCTCTCCCATTGGGTCAATCCAAGCAATTTATGTGGAACTCTTTGATGTTCAATTTCATTTGTTCTTTTAGCTTGGTTTCCTGGATTGCAATAATTTGGGCATTATGAGTATCGGGGAGTTCCAGAAGCTGGTTCAGTTCTACCTTCATAGCATCGGTAGACAATCCATTCATATTGGCCTAAAGTATTCTTGGTGAATTTATTTTACTAAGTGGAGACTCTCTGTAACTTACTTTTCGCTCATAGCCCTCTTCCTAAACTCGGAACGCGCCCTTGTTAACCTGCGCGACGGGCGATGCAGAATGGTTAGATACAGAACTAAGGTTCATGGTAAAGGGGGGTAATTTGACAGCTTCTGTTAGTCCAAAAATCTGGAGCACCTGGACTAGATGTTAGCATCAGGGGTAGAAGACTGACTTCCCTCCTTCGCCTTCAGACCTCGGCTGAGCATAGTGGAACGGCCTTCACGCATTGGGCGACCCTGAAAGGAGATTAAACTCTCGATGTACATCGCCCGTTCCGCCCAGGAACACCCACTCGCCAGCTAAAAAGCACACTTTGAGGCGGCTGCAGGACTTGAGGGGGGAAATTATTCTAAATCTCAACAATGAAACTAAACATTTCAAAAAACTGTATTGGTAAGGGAAAAATTTAACATAAAATCACAATATTACTAGTAGCAAAAAAATAAGCACAAGAAAATATATTTTAAGCTTTATAATTCTTAATTAAGATGTTAGATATTTGATTCAAAATGGGGGAGGGGGAGAGAACTATGATTAGATGATTTCATGAGACAAATCATGACATGTGCATAAACAATTATTTCATGCTGTTTTTAACCACACCTGCACAAATTGTTTTCTTTATCCACACCCTGAGAAACCCCATATTTAGTTTCTAATAAGGTTTATAAATCAGTTCAAACTTTAAGAGATGCAGTGATTATATTCTGAGAGAGCACAAAGCAAAGGAAAAATTATTGCCTATTTGCAAATTAACTGTTTAAAAGAAGAAATAATCAGCAAAAAGATGCAGATAAAAATAATTACCAAGCATTCTTCTGGGGAAGTGATTCTTAGTTTCCACGCATCAAGTATCTGCATCCAAATTTTATCTCTTGTTCTTTAAGGTACCTTCAAGAAAGAAATAAGAGTAATGCCATACGCAGGATATATGATGTTAAATAATTGAAATTATATGCCTTAATACATTTAAGTAAACTTCTATTAGTGGTTAAAAAAAAAAAACATTTTTTTTTTTTTAGTGTTCCAAAGCAAGGTTCTCTATTCTTTAAGCTAACAAATAGAAAAAGTCAAGCAGCTTGCTGGAAATCCTAAAAACATTAAATACACTTAATGTAAATTTATGTTTTTAAAGAACCCAACATCTACTGTGAAGTAAAATATTTAATTTTATATTAAAATCTAATCACAAATAATTCTTCTCTCAAAAGTATACTCAGATGGTTAAATTTTAACCTAACTAAAGTGACAGCATTACTAGAAAAGAAAAAAAAAAGACCAGAAGAAATAACAATACATTTATAAATCACCAAACAGATTTAATCTCCTTCCAAATATCAAATGCTCGTAATAAAATGCCACACTGTCAATTACTATGCAGAAGAACTATCTCACAAAATAAGCCCAATTTTTTATATAATATTTTAATAATTGCAGGATTGCAAGTTCTATCCCCCCCCATAGGAACCAAAAATAATTGTCCCCTTTACCTAGAAATTACACACACCAACAAATAAAAAATACCACTGAATCTTATGAAAATGTTAAAAAGGCAATAAAAAGAACGTAAAACCCCATTTTTCCAACACCACATTAAAATGTACTCTTATACAGAGAGGGATGTCTCTTCTAACTTGAGAACTGCATAAATGTTAGAAGTATTACACCAAAATATTCCTTTAAATAAAATACTATTCTTTGGTTTTAACAATTAATGCTCCCTTTGAAGGGTTTCAATGTCACAACCAGGTATGTCAATATGATATGCTGAGAAACAGTTAAAGGGACAGTGATCATCTGGGGGTTTGACCAAAAAATATAAGCTTCAATAAGCAACCAAAGAAAAAACATTTCAACCATAGGTTGAAGATAATTAAGTTATTTTTAAAAATCTATTACATAGATTATTTTAAGATTTATATGAATACACTGCGTTATATACAATATTTAAAGAATTTCCGTTTTGCAGTAATTTCTCATTTAAGAATAAAATAAATTCACACAAATACGTCGATTCATTTCTATAAAACATCTTCATACTAGTAAATAATAATAAAAACCTAAAGTGGTAGAATTATTAGAAAAAAAATAACACAAGAGGTAACTATATGCATATATTTTACAGTTATCAATTTAATTTTTCATACAATATGATTCAGATGCCCTTACTTACGATACCACATGGACGAATACTATATTCAAAAACTACACCACCGATTAAACCATTTATGACATACATTACATTAACAGAGTTGTAGCACAGCATTTAAATAATTCTCATGATTACAAGACAAATTGCACGAAAGGAAATAAAGATATACAGTGCATGCCCAGCCATTATTTATACGAAAAGACAATTACAAATCATATGATGTGTAAAAAAAAATTAATAGAAAATTGCATTTACATGATACCAATGTAAAATGACCTCTGGCAGTGACAGAAATATCTTTTCTAATTTAAGAACGAGTCTATTAGTTGAAAAGTTTTCCTATTTTAACACGTTACAACTTTATTAAAGGTTTTAACTCATAATGCAAATTATTAACCAGGTATTTCAATAAGCAAACAGTAATGGAGGCAATAATTAATGGAAAAATACTTCTGTGAATGGTGCGCAGCATAAAAAAGGCCTCTTTCCACATGATGTAAGCAAAATACCCTTTATTGCAATGATATATTTAATAAGTACACTAAAAATATATTATGTAGCTATGATATATTAAATTATTACAATACATCCTATTTAAATAATGCCTGGTGAGAGAATAATTTCTAAACATTTAATTTAAGAATAAACAAAGGAAAAATCTGTATATCACACCAAAATGATTCATTACTGATTTAATGCAGACAAATTTCAACATGACTGGTCTGATGGCATTGTTGCAATGAAAAATAAATGCAAAGAGAAACATTGAAAAAATAACACAAATGCTATCTTGGGGTGGTGTGGTAGTTTTGAGAGGAGGTACCAGATCAGAAGTTCTGATCATCACTTGAGAGAGCCTAAAAATTACAAGTTCTGTCTCCAATTACCATTGCGCTGCTGTTTAGTGCAATGCTCACATAGCTCTCCCTCACACACAAATTTATCTTCGGACAAATGTATTTCAAATGCTCTCGCTTAATGCCACATTGTAAAATTCTGAATATGATATCCAGATATTATACATATATATGCAAGAAAATTACAAAATACATGGTGCATATCTGAAAAAATTATCAAAAAGGACTGTAAAATAACCGCAAAATAGCAAACTCCTCGCGGGACACTAAAATAACGTCTGGCAGGAACATTCAAATAATTCTCATAAATACCAGACAAACCGCACTATAGGAAATAAAAAGACATACAGAGCATGCCCAGCAATTAATGATACGAAAAGTGAATTACAAATCATATGATCTGTAAAGCTGATAAAAAATAACTAGAAAATTGCATTTACATTATGCAATGTAAAATGACCCTGGCAGTGACAGAAATATCTTTTCTAATTTAAGAACGAGTATATTAGTTGAAAAGTTTTCCTATTTTAACACCTTACAACTTTATTAAAGGTTTTAACTCATAATGCAAATTATTAACCAGGTATTTCAATAAACAAACAGTAATGGAGGCAATAATTAATGGAAAAACACTTCTGTGAATGGTGGGCAGCATAAAAAAGGCCTCTTTCCACATGATGTAAACAAAATACCCTTTATTGCAATGATATATTACATAAGTACATTAAAAATATATTATGTAGCTATGATATATTAAATTATTACAATACATCCTATTTAAATAATGCCTGGTGAGAGAATAATTTCTAAACATTTAATTTAAGAATAAACAAAAGGAAAAATCTGTATATCACACCAAAATGATTCATTACTGATTTCATGCAGACAAATTTCAACGTAACTGGTCTGATGGCATTGTTGCAATGAAAAATAAATGCAAAGAGAAACACTGAAAAAATAACACGAATGCTATCTTGGAGTGGGGTGGTAGTTTTGAGAGGAGGTACCAGATCAGAAGTTCTGATCATCACTTGAGAGAGCCTAAAAATTACAAGTTCTGGAAATAAAAAGACATACAGAGCATGCCCAGCAATTAATGATACGAAAAGTGAATTACAAATCATATGATCTGTAAAGCTGATAAAAAATAACTAGAAAATTGCATTTACATTATACCAATGTAAAATGACCCCTGGCAGTGACAGAAATATCTTTTCTAATTTAAGAACGAGTATATTAGTTGAAAAGTTTTCCTATTTTAACATGTTACAACTTTATTAAAGGTTTTAACTCATAATGCAAATTATTAACCAGGTATTTCAATAAGCAAACAGTAATGGAGGCAATAATTAATGGAAAAACACTTCTGTGAATGGTGGGCAGCATAAAAAAGGCCTCTTTCCACATGATGTAAACAAAATACCCTTTATTGCAATGATATATTTAATAAGTACACTAAAAATATATTATGTAGCTATGATATATTAAATTATTACAATACATCATATTTAAATAATGCCTGGTGAGGGAAAAATTTCTAAACATTTAATTTAAGAATAAAAAAAGGAAAAATCTGTACATCACACCAAAATGGTTCATTACTGATTTAATGCAGACAAATTTCAACATGACTGGTCTGATGGCATTGTTGCAATGAAAAATAAATGCAAAGAGAAACATTGAAAAAATAACACGAATGCTTTCTTGGGGTGGTGTGGTAGTTTTGAGAGGAGGTACCAGCTCAGAAGTTCTGATCATCACTTGGGAGAGCCTCAAAATCACAAGGTCTGTCTCCAATTACCATTGTGCAGCTGTATAGTGCAATGCTAACATAGCACACAAATTTATCTTCTGACAAATGTATTTGAAATGCTCTCGCTTAATACCACATTGTAAAATTCTGAATATGATATTCAGATATTATATATATATATGCAAGAAAATTACAAAACACATGGTGCATATCTGAAAAAATTATCAAAAAGGAATGTAAAATAACCGCAAAACAGCAAACTCCTCACGGCACACTAAAATAACCTCTGGTAGGAACATTCAAAAATAATTCTCATAAATACAAGGCAAACCGCACCACAGGAAATAAAAAGACATACAGAGCATGCCCAGCAATTAATGATACGAAAAGTGAATTACAAATCATTAGATCTGTAAAGCTGATAAAAAATAACTAGAAAATTGCATTTACATTATGCAATGTAAAATGACCCCTGGCAGTGACAGAAATATCTTTTCTAATTTAAGAACGAGTATATTAGTTGAAAAGTTTTCCTATTTTAACACGTTACAACTTTATTAAAGGTTTTAACTCATAATGCAAATTATTAAGCAGGTATTTCAATAAGCAAACAGTAATGGAGGCAATAATTAATGGAAAAACACTTCTGTGAATGGTGGGCAACATAAAAAAGGCCTCTTTCCACATGATGTAAACAAAACACCCTTTATTGCAATGATATATTTAATAAGTACACTAAAAATATATTATGTAGCTATGATATATTAAATTATTACAATACATCATATTTAAATAATGCCTGGTGAGGGAATAAATTCTAAATATTTAATTTAAGAATAAAAAAGAAAAAATCTGTATATCACACCTGTTCGAGTGTGAGCGCGGCTGTGATTAAGATTATTAATCGAAACGAGAATTAAGAGTTTTCAGAGTGTGTGGGGGAGATCAGACGAGCGAGAGCGTGGAATTACGGTGCCCATCACGAGTGTTCCTACATAAGCCCCGAGTGTACAAATAAAGGAGTTGTGTCAACATCCTCGTCTGGTTTCCTGAGAAAAAACACATAGGGACTACTCCCCAACAACACCAAAATGATCCATTACCGATTTAATGCAGACAAATTTCAACCTAACTGGTCTGATGGCATTGTTGCAATGAAAAATAAATGCAAAGAGAAACATTGAATAAATAACACAAATGCAATCTTGGGGTGGTGTGGTAGTTTTGAGAGGAGGTGCCAGCTCAGGAGTTCTGATCATCACTTGAGAGACGCTCAAAATTGAAAGGTCTGTCTCCAGTTGCCATTGTGCTGCTGTATAGTGCAATAATTACATAGCTCCCCCTCACTCACAAATTTATCTTGTGACAAATGGATTTCAAAATGTGTTTCAAACATTGTCAAATATTACATCAAAATTTTCTCTTGCTAACCATGTCATTTTCTGACAAAGAATTCAAATAAGCCATTTACATCAAGACAGGTAAAGTAAAGCCATATGAAAAAACAATTTCTGAATACGATGTCCAGAAATTATACATGTACACAAGAAAAAAAAACAAAATATATTGTGCAAATCTGTAAAAAATATCAAAAAGGAGTGTAAAATGACTGCAAAATAGCATACTCCTCCCATGACACTAAAATAACCTTTGACAGAAACATATTTTATATGAGAGAAACTTATATATTAGTGATTGAAAAATTATATATATATAAATACTTCTCCTTAATGAAACTCGAATTTTTGTGTTATAACAATTAAACTTAATTTTTATGAAGTTTCAAACCCCAGTGTGACATCCACATCTTGTGAAAAAAATTATATTGAGAAATAAAAGCTAATATACACAATTTAAAGGGTAATACTTATGCAGGGTTGTATCATTAGACAAGTTTTAAAAATCTTTATGTAAATTACATATTTAACAAACATATTCTTAAAAATAATCAATGATATATATTTCCTCTCCTAAATCCATATTGTTCCCTTGGAAGCAGATTTTTGCTGTCTAGAAAGTAGGTGAGTCTTCTTAGCATCATTCTATCCATGATTTTACATGGTATACTTGTCAAAGCAACCCGCCGATAAGTCTCAGGGGAACTCAGTACCTTGCCCGGTTTCCTAATGGGAGTGATAATGGCTCTTTTCCACTTGTGAGGCAGTCGGACACTTTTTCAAGATTGATTAAATATATCCGGCAGACATTGAGTGCCGCTCGGACCAAGATGAGTAATCATAACCCCGTGTATGTTATCTGGTCCCGGTGACTTCTTCGGATTGAGAGCATTTCAAACTAAGAGTAGTTCATGCATAGAGAAGTCGCCCAAGAAGACTGGATCACCAAGATCTGAGCGACGACACTTGTGTACAGCCGATTTTGCCTGCCTTTCGGTATTTTTGCCAGACTTGTTAAAAGTCAGTCTATTCAATTTCTGATAATGGCTGCCGAGGATATTAGCAGTAGCTCTGTCATCATTTGGAGGGAAGCCATCCACAGTCAAAATTGTATTGCAGACCTCCACTTGAGGTCGGTCTCTACTCAGAGACTTGGCAATAGACCATAACTTGGAGTTGTAAGTTCTAGCATCAATTTTACTGCAGATTTCGTGCCATGATGCTCGCTTTTTTGCTGCGTACAGACGCTTAAATTCTGCATTAGTTTTGCTAAACTCAACTCGGATACTGTCGCTGTTGGTATATTTGAGGTTTTGAAACAGTTTGTCTCTTTTATCAACTAGAGCTCTGAGACAAGGGTCATTGTGCATGTAGGTAGCTTTAAAACTCTTGAAATTCCCTCTAGGGATGGTTTCCTTTGCATTACGAATAACAACTGCTTTGAAATTGAGCCAGTTTACATTGAGTTGATGAGAAAGCGGGAGTGACGAAAAGTCTTTGTCTGTAAGTTCAGCAAAAGATGGCCAGTCAGCTTTACCGAAATTCCAAAACATTTCTCTTGTAAGAATGCCCTTCCGGGGTTTTTTCAGTTCAATTTTAATGGGAAGATGATCACTTCCTATGTTGCCCAAGACGGACCAGCGGCAGAAAGGAAAAACACCCGCACTTGCAAGAGCAATATCAAGGGCTTCTGCAGTATTGTAGCTAAAGGAATGGTGTGTTGGTGAGCCATCACTGAGGAAGATTAGAGCTCTGTCGTCAGCTGCATTAAGGAGGTCACAGCCTCTACTGTTATTTACAGAACATCCCCAGGAGGTAATGCTTAGGATTGAGGTCTCCAATGAAAATGCTTGATACATTGGCTGTTGCTAAATCTAAGAAAGAGTCTGGCAAGCCACCCTGATTTGGAGGGTGATACATATTAAATATATTCAATTTATGTTCACCCCAGAAAATAGAGACACCCTGAATTTCTAGATCTGTACTCGTCTGTGGTATAACGATATTTTGATATTTTACATCTCTAAGAGTGCAAGACCACCGCCTCTCCGATTGGGTCAATCCAAGCGATTTATGTGGAACTCTTTGATGTTCAATTTCATTTGTTCTTTTAGCTTGGTTTCCTGGATTGCAATAATTTGGGCATTACGAGTATCGGGGAGTTCCAGAAGCTGGTCCAGTTTTACCTTCATAGCATAGGTAGACAATCCATTCACATTGTCCTAAAGTATTCTTAGTGAATTTATTTTACTAAGTGGAGACTGTAACTTACTTTTCGCTCATAGCCCTCTTCCTAAACTCGGAACTAGCCCCTTGTTAACCTGCGCGACGGGCGATGCAGTATGGTTAGATACAGAAGTAAGGTTCGTGGTAAAGGGGGTAATTTGACAGCTTCTGTTATTCCAAGAATCTGGAGCACCTGGACCAGATGTTAGCATCAGAGGTAGAAGACTGACTTCGCTCCTTCACCTGCAGACCTCGGCTGAGCGTAGAAGAACGGCCTTCACGCATTGGGTGACCCTGAAAGGAGATTACACTCCTGATGTACATCGCCCGTTCCGCCCAGGAACACCCACTCGCCAGCTAAAAAGCACACTTTGAGGCGGCTGCAGGACTCTTGAGGGGGAAAATTTTTCTAAATCTCAACAATGAAACTAAACAGTTCAAAAAAATGTATTGGTAAGGGAAAAATTTAACATAAAATCACGATATTACTAGTAGCGAAAAATAAGCACAAGAAAATATATTTTAGGCTTTATAATTCTTAATTAAGATGTTAGATATTTGATTCAAAATGGGGGGCGGGGAACTATGATTAGATGATTTCATGAGACAAATCATGATATGTGCATAAATAATTATTTCATGCTGTTTTTAACCACACCTGCACAAATTGTTTTCTTTATCCACACCCCGAGAAACCCCATATTTAGTTTCTAATAAGGTTTATAAATCAGTTCAAAACTTTAAGAGATGCAGTGATTATATTCTGAGAGAGCAGAAAGCAAAGGAAAAATTATTGCCTATTTGCAAATTAACTGTTTAAAAGAAGAAATAATCAGCAAAAAGATGCAGATAAAAATAATAATTACCAAGCATTCTTCTGGGGAAGTGATTCTTAGTTTCCACACATCAAGTATCTGCATCCAAATTTTATCTCTTGTTCTTTAAGGTACCTTCAAGAAAGAAATAAAGAGTAATGCCATACGCAGGATTTATGATGGTAAATAATTGGAATTATATGCCTTAATACATTTAAGTAAACTTCTATTAGTGGTTAAAAAAATAAAACATTTTTCTTTTTAGTTTTCCAAAGCAAGGTTCTCTATTCTTTAAGCTAACAAATAGAAAAAGTCAAGCAGCTTGCTGGAAATCCTAATAACATTAAATACACTTAATGTAAATTTATGTTTTTAAAGAACCCAACATCTACTGTGAAGTAAAATATTTATTTTAATATTAAAATCAAATAATAAAATAATTCTTCTCTCAAAAGAATACTCAGATGGTTAAATTTTAACCTAACTAAAGCGACAGCATTACTAGAAAAGCAAAAAAAAGACCAGAAGAAATAACAATACATTTATAAATCACCACAAAGATTTAATCTCCTTCCAAATATCAAATGCTCGTAATAAAATGCCACACTGTCAATTACTATGCAGAAGATCTCACTAAATAAGCCCAATTTTTTATATAATATTTTAATAATTGCAGGATTACAAGTTCTATCTCCCCCATAGGAACCAAAAATAATTGTCCCCTTTACCTAGAAATTACACACACCAACAAATAAAAAATATCACTGAATCTTATGAAAATGTTAAAAAAGGCAATAAAAAGAACGTAAAAACCCCATTTTTCCAACACCATTAAAATGTATTAAAATGTCTCTTCTAACTTGAGAACTGCATAAATGTTAGAAGTATTATGTATTCCTTTAAATAAAATACTATTCATTGGTTTTAACAATAATGCTCCCTTTGAAGGGTTTAATGTCAAACCATATTCAATTAAATATGCTGAAAACAGTTAAAGGGACAGTGATCATCTGGGGGTTTGACCAAAAATATAAGCTTTAAGCAACCAAAGAAAAAACATTTCAACCATGACAACCATTAAGTTATTTTTAAAAATCTATTACATAGATTATTTTAAGATTTATATGAATACATCTGGGGGTTTGACCAAAAATATTTAAAGAATTTCCAAAGTTTTGCAGTTTTTCTCATTTAAAATAAAATAAATTCACACAAATACGTCGATTCATTTCTACAAAACATCTGCATACTAGTTAATAATAATAAAAACCTAAAGTGATAGAATTATTAGAAAAAAAATAACACAAGAGGTAACTATATGCATTGTACAGTTATTAATTTAATTTTTCATAAAATATGATTCAGATGCCCTTACTTACGATACCACATGGACGAATACTATATTCAAAAACTACCTCACAGATTAAACCATTTATGACATACAATAAAGTAACAGAATTGTAGCACAGCATTTAAATAATTCTCATGATTAAAAGACAAATTGCACGAAAGGAAATAAAGATATACAGTGCATGCCCAGCAATTATTTATACGAAAAGACAATTACAAATCATATGATCTGTAAAGCTGATAAAAAAATAACTAGAAAATTGCATTTACATTATACCAATGTAAAATGACCCCTGGCAGTGACAGAAATATCTTTTCTAATTTAAGAACGAGTATATTAGTTGAAAAGTTTTCCTATTTTAACATGTTACAACTTTATTAAAGGTTTTAACTCATAATGCAAATTATTAACCAGGTATTTCAATAAGCAAACAGTAATGGAGGCAATAATTAATGGAAAAACACTTCTGTGAATGGTGGGCAGCATAAAAAAGGCCTCTTTCCACATGATGTAAACAAAATACCTTTTATTGCAATGATATATTTAATAAGTACACTAAAAATATATTATGTACCTATGATAAATTAAATTATTACAATACATCATATTTAAATAATGCCTGGTGAGGGAATAATTTCTAAACATTTAATTTAAGAATAAAAAAAGGAAAAATCTGTACATCACACCAAAATGATTCATTACTGATTTATAATGCAGACAAATTTCAACATGACTGGTCTGATGGCATTGTTGCAATGAAAAATAAATGCAAAGAGAAACATTGAAAAAATAACACAAATGCTATCTTGGGGTGGTGTGGTAGTTTTGAGAGGAGGTACCAGCTCAGAAGTTCTGATCATCACTTGGGAGAGCCTCAAAATCACAAGGTCTGTCTCCAATTACCATTGTGCAGCTGTATAGTGCAATGCTAACATAGCACACAAATTTATCTTCTGACAAATGTATTTGAAATGCTCTCGCTTAATACCACATTGTAAAATTCTGAATATGATATTCAGATATTATATATATATGCAAGAAAATTACAAAACACATGGTGCATATCTGAAAAAATTATCAAAAAGGAATGTAAAATAACCGCAAAACAGCAAACTCCTCACGGCACACTAAAATAACCTCTGGTAGGAACATTTCAAAATAATTCTCATAAATACAAGGCAAACCGCACCACAGGAAATAAAAAGACATACAGAGCATGCCCAGCAATTAATGATACGAAAAGTGAATTACAAATCATTAGATCTGTAAAGCTGATAAAAAATAACTAGAAAATTGCATTTACATTATGCAATGTAAAATGACCTCTGGCAGTGACAGAAATATGTTTTCTGAATTAAGAACGAGTATATTAGTTGAAAAGTTTTCCTATTTTAACACGTTACAACTTTATTAAAGGTTTTAACTCATAATGCAAATTTTTAAGCAGGTATTTCAATAAGCAAACAGTAATGGAGGCAATAATTAATGGAAAAACACTTCTGTGAATGGTGGGCAGCATAAAAAAGGCCTCTTTCCACATGATGTAAACAAAATACCTTTTATTGCAATGATATATTTAATAAGTACACTAAAAATATATTATGTACCTATGATAAATTAAATTATTACAATACATCATATTTAAATAATGCCTGGTGAGGGAATAAATTCTAAATATTTAATTTAAGAATAAAAAAGAAAAAATCTGTATATCACACCTGTTCGAGTGTGAGCGCGGCTGTGATTAAGATTATTAATCGAAACGAGAATTAAGAGTTTTCAGAGTGTGTGGGGGAGATCAGACGAGCGAGAGCGTGGAATTACGGTGCCCATCACGAGTGTTCCTACATAAGCCCCGAGTGTACAAATAAAGGAGTTGTGTCAACATCCTCGTCTGGTTTCCTGAGAAAAAACACATAGGGACTACTCCCCAACAACACCAAAATGATCCATTACCGATTTAATGCAGACAAATTTCAACCTAACTGGTCTGATGGCATTGTTGCAATGAAAAATAAATGCAAAGAGAAACATTGAATAAATAACACAAATGCAATCTTGGGGTGGTGTGGTAGTTTTGAGAGGAGGTGCCAGCTCAGGAGTTCTGATCATCACTTGAGAGACGCTCAAAATTGAAAGGTCTGTCTCCAGTTGCCATTGTGCTGCTGTATAGTGCAATAATTACATAGCTCCCCCTCACTCACAAATTTATCTTGTGACAAATGGATTTCAAAATGTGTTTCAAACATTGTCAAATATTACATCAAAATTTTCTCTTGCTAACCATGTCATTTTCTGACAAAGAATTCAAATAAGCCATTTACATCAAGACAGGTAAAGTAAAGCCATATGAAAAAACAATTTCTGAATACGATGTCCAGAAATTATACATGTACACAAGAAAAAAAACAAAATATATTGTGCAAATCTGTAAAAAATATCAAAAAGGAGTGTAAAATGACTGCAAAATAGCATACTCCTCCCATGACACTAAAATAACCTCTGACAGAAACATATTTTATATGAGAGAAACTTATATATTAGTGATTGAAAAATTATATATATATAAATACTTCTCCTTAATGAAACTCGAATTTTTGTGTTATAACAATTAAACTTAATTTTTAAGAAGTTTCAAACCCTAGTGTGACATCCACATCTTGTGAAAAAAATTATATTGAGAAATAAAAGCTAATATACACAATTTAAAGGGTAATACTTATGCAGGGTTGTATCATTAGACAAGTTTTAAAAATCTTTATGTAAATTACATATTTAACAAACATATTCTTAAAAATAATCAATGATATATATTTCCTCTCCTAAATCCATATTGTTCCCTTGGAAGCAGATTTTTGCTGTCTAGAAAGTAGGTGAGTCTTCTTAGCATCATTCTATCCATGATTTTACATGGTATACTTGTCAAAGCAACCCGCCGATAAGTCTCAGGGGAACTCAGTACCTTGCCCGGTTTCCTAATGGGAGTGATAATGGCTCTTTTCCACTTGTGAGGCAGTCGGACACTTTTTCAAGATTGATTAAATATATCCGGCAGACATTGAGTGCCGCTCGGACCAAGATGAGTAATCATAACCCCGTGTATGTTATCTGGTCCCGGTGACTTCTTCGGATTGAGAGCATTTCAAACTAAGAGTAGTTCATGCATAGAGAAGTCGCCCAAGAAGACTGGATCACCAAGATCTGAGCGACGACACTTGTGTACAGCCGATTTTGCCTGCCTTTCGGTATTTTTGCCAGACTTGTTAAAAGTCAGTCTATTCAATTTCTGATAATGGCTGCCGAGGATATTAGCAGTAGCTCTGTCATCATTTGGAGGGAAGCCATCCACAGTCAAAATTGTATTGCAGACCTCCACTTGAGGTCGGTCTCTACTCAGAGACTTGGCAATAGACCATAACTTGGAGTTGTAAGTTCTAGCATCAATTTTACTGCAGATTTCGTGCCATGATGCTCGCTTTTTTGCTGCGTACAGACGCTTAAATTCTGCATTAGTTTTGCTAAACTCAACTCGGATACTGTCGCTGTTGGTATATTTGAGGTTTTGAAACAGTTTGTCTCTTTTATCAACTAGAGCTCTGAGACAAGGGTCATTGTGCATGTAGGTAGCTTTAAAACTCTTGAAATTCCCTCTAGGGATGGTTTCCTTTGCATTACGAATAACAACTGCTTTGAAATTGAGCCAGTTTACATTGAGTTGATGAGAAAGCGGGAGTGACGAAAAGTCTTTGTCTGTAAGTTCAGCAAAAGCTGGCCAGTCAGCTTTACCAAAATTCCAAAACATTTCTCTTGTAAGAATGCCCTTCCGAGGTTTTTTCAGTTCAATTTTAATGGGAAGATGATCACTTCCTGTGTTGCCCAAGACGGACCAGCGGCAGAAAGGAAAAACACCCGCACTTGCAAGAGCAATATCAAGGGCTTCTGCAGTATTGTAGCTAAAGGAGTGGTGTGTTGGTGAGCCATCACTGAGGAAGATGAGAGCTCTGTCGTCAGCTGCATTAAGGAGGTCACAGCCTCTACTGTTATTTACAGAACATCCCCAGGAGGTAATGCTTAGCATTGAGGTCTCCAATGAAAATGCTTGATACATTGGCTGTTGCTAAATCTAAGAAAGAGTCTGGCAAGCAACCCTGATTTGGAGGGTGATACATATTAAATATATTCAATTTATGTTCACCCCCGAAAACAGAGACACCCCGAATTTCTAGATCTGTGCTCGTCTGTGGTATAACGATATTTTGATATTTTACGTCCCTAAGAGTGCAAGACCACCGCCTCTCCGATTGGGTCAATCCAAACGATTTATGTGGAACTCTTTGATGTTCAATTTCATTTGTTCTTTTAGCTTGCATTCCTGGATTGCAATAATTTGGGCATTATGAGTATCGGGAAGATCCAGAAGCTGGTCCAGTTTCACCTTCGTAGCATAGCTAGACAATCCATTCATATTGGCCTAAAGTATTCTTAGTAAATTTATTTTACTAAGTGGAGACTGTAACTTACTTTTCGCTCATAGCCCTCTTCCTAAACTCGGAACGCGCCCCTTGTTAACCTGCGCGACGGGCGATGCAGTATGGTTAGATACAGAAGTAAGGTTCATGGTAAAGGGGGTAATTTGACAGCTTCTGTTATTCCAAGAATCTGGAGCACCTGGACCAGATGTTAGCATCAGAGGTAGAAGACTGACTTCGCTCCTTCACCTGCAGACCTCGGCTGAGCGTAGAAGAACGGCCTTCACGCATTGGGTGACCCTGAAAGGAGATTACACTCCCGATGTACATCGCCCGTTCCGCCCAGGAACACCCACTCGCCAGCTAAAAAGCACACTTTGAGGCGGCTGCAGGACTCTTGAGGGGGAAAATTTTTCTAAATCTCAACAATGAAACTAAACAGTTCAAAAAAATGTATTGGTAAGGGAAAAATTTAACATAAAATCACGATATTACTAGTAGCGAAAAATAAGCACAAGAAAATATATTTTAGGCTTTATAATTCTTAATTAAGATGTTAGATATTTGATTCAAAATGGGGGGCGGGGAACTATGATTAGATGATTTCATGAGACAAATCATGATATGTGCATAAATAATTATTTCATGCTGTTTTTAACCACACCTGCACAAATTGTTTTCTTTATCCACACCCTGAGAAACCCCATATTTAGTTTCTAATAAGGTTTATAAATCAGTTCAAACTTTAAGAGATGCAGTGATTATATTCTGAGAGAGCAGAAAGCAAAGGAAAAATTATTGCCTATTTGCAAATTAACTGTTTAAAAGAAGAAATAATCAGCAAAAAGATGCAGATAAAAATAATAATTACCAAGCATTCTTCTGGGGAAGTGATTCTTAGTTTCCAGGCATCAAGTATCTGCATCCAAATTTTATCTCTTGTTCTTTAAGGTACCTTCAAGAAAGAAATAAAGAGTAATGCCATACGCAGGATTTATGATGGTAAATAATTGGAATTATATGCCTTAATACATTTAAGTAAACTTCTATTAGTGGTTAAAAAAAAAAAAACATTTTTTTTTTTTAGTTTTCCAAAGCAAGGTTCTCTATTCTTTAAGCTAACAAATAGAAAAAGTCAAGCAGCTTGCTGGAAATCCTAAAAACATTAAATACACTTAATGTAAATTTATGTTTTTAAAGAACCCAACATCTACTGTGAAGTAAAATATTTATTTTAATATTAAAATCTAATAATAAAATAATTCTTCTCTCAAAAGTATACTCAGATGGTTAAATTTTAACCTAACTAAAGTGACAGCATTACTAGAAAAGAAAAAAAAAAAAAAAGACCAGAAGAAATAACAATACATTTATAAATCACCACAACAGATTTAATCTCCTTCCAAATATCAAATGCTCGTAATAAAATGCCACACTGTCAATTACTATGCAGAAGAACTATCTCACTAAATAAGCCCAATTCTTTATATAATATTTTAATAATTGCAGGATTACAAGTTCTATCTCCCCCATAGGAACCAAAAATATAATTGTCCCCTTTACCTAGAAATTACACACACCAACAAATAAAAAATACCACTGAATCTTATGAAAATGTTAAAAGGCAATAAAAAGAACGTAAAACCCCATTTTTCCAACACCACATTAAAATGTACTCTAATACAGAGTGGGATGTCTCTTCTAACTTGAGAACTGCATAAATGTTAGAAGTATTACACCAAAATATTCCTTTAAATAAAATACTATTCTTTGGTTTTAACAATTAATGCTCCCTTTGAAGGGTTTCAATGTGACAACCAGGTATGTCAATATGATATGCTGAGAAACAGTTAAAGGGACAGTGATCATCTGGGGGTTTGACCAAAAAATATAAGCTTCAATAAGCAACCAAAGAAAAAACATTTCAACCATAGGTTGAAGATAATTAAGTTATTTTTAAAAATCTATTACATAGATTATTTTAAGATTTATATGAATACACTCGTTACATACAATATTTAAAGAATTTCCGTTTTGCAGTAATTTCTCATTTAAGAATAAAATAAATTCACACAAATACGTCGATTCATTTCTACAAAACATCTGCATACTAGTTAATAATAATAAAAACCTAAAGTGATAGAATTATTAGAAAAAAAATAACACAAGAGGTAACTATATGCATTGTACAGTTATTAATTTAATTTTTCATAAAATATGATTCAGATGCCCTTACTTACGATACCACATGGACGAATACTATATTCAAAAACTACCTCACAGATTAAACCATTTATGACATACAATAAAGTAACAGAATTGTAGCACAGCATTTAAATAATTCTCATGATTAAAAGACAAATTGCACGAAAGGAAATAAAGATATACAGTGCATGCCCAGCAATTATTTATACGAAAAGACAATTACAGATCATATGATTTGTAAAGCTGATACAAAATAACTAGAAAATTGCATTTACATTATACCAATGTAAAATGACCTCTGGCAGTGACAGAAATATCTTTTCTAATTTAAGAACGAGTATATTAGTTGAAAAGTTTTCCTATTTTAACATGTTACAACTTTATTAAAGGTTTTAACTCATAATGCAAATTATTAACCAGGTATTTCAATAAGCAAACAGTAATGGAGGCAATAATTAATGGAAAAACACTTCTGTGAATGGTGGGCAGCATAAAAAAGGCCTCTTTCCACATGATGTAAACAAAATACCCTTTATTGCAATGATATATTTAATAAGTACACTAAAAATATATTATGTAGCTATGATATATTAAATTATTACAATACATCATATTTAAATAATGCCTGGTGAGGGAAAAATTTCTAAACATTTAATTTAAGAATAAAAAAAGGAAAAATCTGTACATCACACCAAAATGATTCATTACTGATTTAATGCAGACAAATTTCAACATGACTGGTCTGATGGCATTGTTGCAATGAAAAATAAATGCAAAGAGAAACATTGAAAAAATAACACAAATGCTATCTTGGGGTGGTGTGGTAGTTTTGAGAGGAGGTACCAGCTCAGAAGTTCTGATCATCACTTGAAAGAGCCTCAAAATTACAAGGTCTGTCTCCAATTACCATTGCGCTGCTGTTTAGTGCAATGCTAACATATAGCTCTCCCTCACACACAAAGTTATCTTCTGACAAATGTATTTCAAATGCTCTCGCTTAATGCCACATTGTAAAATTCTGAATATGATATCCAGATATTATATATATATATGCAAGAAAATTACAAAATACATGGTGCATATCTGAAAAAATTATCAAAAAGGACTGTAAAATAACCGCAAAATAGCAAACTCCTCACGGGACACTAAAATAACCTCTGGCAGGAACATTCAAATAATTCTCATAAATACCAGACAAACCGCACCATAGGAAATAAAAAGACATACAGAGCATGCCCAGCAATTAATGATACGAAAAGTGAATTACAAATCATATGATCTGTAAAGCTGATAAAAAATAACTAGAAAATTGCATTTACATTATGCAATGTAAAATGACCTCTGGCAGTGACAGAAATATCTTTTCTGAATTAAGAACGAGTATATTAGTTGAAAAGTTTTCCTATTTTAACACGTTACAACTTTATTAAAGGTTTTAACTCATAATGCAAATTATTAACCAGGTATTTCAATAAACAAACAGTAATGGAGGCAATAATTAATGGAAAAACACTTCTGTGAATGGTGGGCAGCATAAAAAAGGCCTCTTTCCACATGATGTAAGCAAAATACCCTTTATTGCAATGATATATTTAATAAGTACACTAAAAATATATTATGTAGCTATGATATATTAAATTATTACAATACATCCTATTTAAATAATGCCTGGTGAGAGAATAATTTCTAAACATTTAATTTAAGAATAAACAAAGGAAAAATCTGTATATCACACCAAAATGATTCATTACTGATTTAATGCAGACAAATTTCAACATGACTGGTCTGATGGCATTATTGCAATGAAAAATAAATGCAAAGAGAAACATTGAAAAAATAACACAAATGCTATCTTGGGGTGGTGTGGTAGTTTTGAGAGGAGGTACCAGATCAGAAGTTCTGATTATCACTTGAGAGAGCCTAAAAATTACAAGTTCTGTCTCCAATTACCATTGCGCTGCTATTTAGTGCAATGCTAACATAGCTCTCCCTCACACACAAATTTATCTTCGGACAAATGTATTTCAAATGCTATCGCTTAATGCCACATTGTAAAATTCTGAATATGATATCCAGATATTATACATATATATGCAAGAAAATTACAAAATACATGGTGCATATCTGAAAAAATTATCAAAAAGGACTGTAAAATAACCGCAAAATAGCAAACTCCTCTAATCACTAAAATAACCTCTGGCAGGAACATTCAAATAATTCTCATAAATACCAGACAAACCGCACTATAGGAAATAAAAAGACATACAGAGCATGCCCAGCAATTAATGATACGAAAAGTGAATTACAAATCATATGATCTGTAAAGCTGATAAAAAATAACTAGAAAATTGCATTTACATTATGCAATGTAAAATGACCCCTGGCAGTGACTGAAATATCTTTTCTAATTTATGAACGAGTATATTAGTTGAAAAGTTTTCCTATTTTAACACCTTACAACTTTATTAAAGGTTTTAACTCATAATGCAAATTATTAACCAGGTATTTCAATAAACAAACAGTAATGGAGGCAATAATTAATGGAAAAACACTTCTGTGAATGGTGGGCAGCATAAAAAAGGCCTCTTTCCACATGATGTAAGCAAAATACCCTTTATTGCAATGATATATTTAATAAGTACACTAAAAATATATTATGTAGCTATGATATATTAAATTATTACAATACATCCTATTTAAATAATGCCTGGTGAGAGAATAATTTCTAAACATTTAATTTAAGAATAAACAAAGGAAAAATCTGTATATCACACCAAAATGATTCATTACTGATTTAATGCAGACAAATTTCAACATGACTGGTCTGATGGCATTGTTGCAATGAAAAATAAATGCAAAGAGAAACATTGAAAAAATAACACAAATGCTATCTTGGGGTGGTGTGGTAGTTTTGAGAGGAGGTACCAGATCAGAAGTTCTGATCATCACTTGAGAGAGCCTAAAAATTACAAGTTCTGTCTCCAATTACCATTGCGCTGCTGTTTAGTGCAATGCTAACATAGCTCTCCCTCACACACAAATTTATCTTCGGACAAATGTATTTCAAATGCTCTCGCTTAATGCCACATTGTAAAATTCTGAATATGATATCCAAAAATTATACATATATATGCAAGAAAATTACAAAATACATGGTGCATATCTGAAAAAATTATCAAAAAGGACTGTAAAATAACCGCAAAATAGCAAACTCCTCGCGGGACACTAAAATAACCTCTGGCAGGAACATTCAAATAATTCTCATAAATACCAGACAAACCGCACCATAGGAAATAAAAAGACATACAGAGCATGCCCAGCAATTAATGATACGAAAAGTGAATTACAAATCATATGATCTGTAAAGCTGATAAAAAATAACTAGAAAATTGCATTTACATTATGCAATGTAAAATGACCCCTGGCAGTGACTGAAATATCTTTTCTAATTTATGAACGAGTATATTAGTTGAAAAGTTTTCCTATTTTAACACCTTACAACTTTATTAAAGGTTTTAACTCATAATGCAAATTATTAACCAGGTATTTCAATAAACAAACAGTAATGGAGGCAATAATTAATGGAAAAACACTTCTGTGAATGGTGGGCAGCATAAAAAAGGCCTCTTTCCACATGATGTAAGCAAAATACCCTTTATTGCAATGATATATTTAATAAGTACACTAAAAATATATTATGTAGCTATGATATATTAAATTATTACAATACATCCTATTTAAATAATGCCTGGTGAGAGAATAATTTCTAAACATTTAATTTAAGAATAAACAAAGGAAAAATCTGTATATCACACCAAAATGATTCATTACTGATTTAATGCAGACAAATTTCAACATGACTGGTCTGATGGCATTGTTGCAATGAAAAATAAATGAAACATTGAATAAATAACACAAATGCAATCTTGGGGTGGTGTGGTAGTTTTGAGAGGAGGTGCCAGCTCAGGAGTTCTGATCACTTGAGAGAGGCTCAAAATTGAAAGGTCTGTCTCCAGTTGCCATTGTGCTGCTGTATAGTGCAATAATTACATAGCTCTCCCTCACTCACAAATTTATATCTTGTGACAAATGTATTTCAAACGCTTTCACTTAATACCACATTGCCAAATATTACATCAAAATTTTCTCTTGCTAACCATGTCATTTTCTGGCAAAGAATTCAAATAAGCCATTTACATCAAGACAAGTTAAGTAAAGCCATATGAAAAAACAATTTCTGAATACGATATCCAGAAATTATACATGTACACAAGAAAAAAATCAAAATATATTGTGCAAATCTGAAAAAATTATCAAAAAGGAGTGTAAAATGACTGCTAAATAGCATACTCCTCACATGACACTAAAATAACCTCTGACAGAAACATATTTTATATGAGAGAAACATATATTAGTGATTGAAAAATTAAATACTTCTCCTTAATGAAACTCGAATCTTTGTGTTATAACAATTAAAAACTTAATTTTTATGAAGTTTCAAACCCCAGTGTGACATCCACATCTTGTGAAAAAAATTATATTGAGAAATAAAAGCTAATATACCCAATTTAAAGGGTAATACTTATGCAGGGTTGTATCATTAGACAAGTTTTAAAAATCTTTATGTTTGTTAAATATGTAATTTACATATTCTTAAAAATAATCAATGATATAAATTTCCTCTCCTAAATCCATATTGTTCCCTTGGAAGCAGATTATTACTGTCTAGAAAGTAGGTGAGTCTTCTTAGCATCATTCTATCCATGATTTTACATGGTATACTTGTCAAAGCAACCGGCCGATAACTCTCAGGGGAACCGAGTACCTTGCCCGGTTTCCTAATGGGAGTGATAATGGCTCTTTTCCACTCGTGAGGCAGTCGGACACTTTTTTCCAAGATTGATTAAATATATCCAGCAGACATCGAGTGCCGCTCGGACCAAGATGAGTAATCATAACCTCGTGTATGTTATCTGGTCCCGGTGACTTCTTCGGATTGAGAGCATTCAAAACTAAGAGTAGTTCATGCACAGAGTAGTCGCCCAAGAAGACTGGATCACCAAGATCTGAGCGACGACACTTGTGTACAGCCGATTTTGCCTGCCTTTCGGTGTTTTTTTGTCAGCCTTGTTAAAAGTCAGTCTATTCATTTTCTGATAATGGCTGCCGAGGATATTAGCAGTAGCTCTGTCATCATTTGGAGGGAAGCCATCCGCAGTCAAAATTGCATTGCAGACCTCCACTTGAGAGGTCGGTCTCTACTCAGATCTGGCAATAGACCATAACTTGGAGTTGTTAGTTCTAGCATCAATTTTACTGCAGATTTCGTGCCATGTTGCTCGCTTTTTTGCTGCGTACAGACGCTTAAATTCTGCATTAGTTTTACTAAACTCAACTCTGATACTGTCGCTGGTGGTATATTTGAGGTTTTGAAACAGTACGTCTCTTTTATCAACTAGAGCTCTGAGACAAGGGTCATTGTGCATGTAGGTAGCTTTAAAACTCTTGAAATTCCCTCTAGGGATGGTTTCCTTTGCATTACGAATAACAACTGCTTTGAAATTGAGCCAGTTTACATTGAGTTGATGAGAAAGCGGGAGTGACGAAAAGTCTTTTTCTGTAAGTTCAGCAAAAGCTGGCCAGTCAGCTTTACCGAAATTCCAAAACATTTCTCTTGTAAGAATGCCCTTCCGGGGGTTTTCAGTTCAATTTTAATGGGAAGATGATCACTTCCTATGTTGCCCAAGACGGACCAGCGGCAGAAAGGAAAAACACCCGCGCCTTGCAAGAGTAATATCAAGGGCTTCTGCAGTATTGTAGCTAAAGGAGTGGTGTGTTGGTGAGCCATCACTGAGGAAGATGAGAGCTCTGTCGTCAGCTGCATTAAGGAGGTCACAGCCTCTACTGTTATTTACAGAACATACCCAGGAGGTAATGCTTAGCATTGAGGTCTCCAATGAAAATGCTTGATACATTGGCTGTTGCTAAATCTAAGAAAGAGTCTGGCAAGCAACCCTGATTTGGAGGATGATGCATTTTAAATATATTCAATTTATGTTCACCCCAGAAAATAGAGACACCCTGAATTTCTAGATCTGTGCTCGTCTCTGGTATAACGATATTTTGATGTTTTACATCTCTAAGAGTGCAAGACCACCGCCTCTCCCATTGGGTCAATCCAAGCAATTTATGTGGAACTCTTTGATGTTCAATTTCATTTGTTCTTTTAGCTTGGTTTCCTGGATTGCAATAATTTGGGCATTATGAGTATCGGGGAGTTCCAGAAGCTGGTTCAGTTCTACCTTCATAGCATCGGTAGACAATCCATTCATATTGGCCTAAAGTATTCTTGGTGAATTTATTTTACTAAGTGGAGACTCTCTGTAACTTACTTTTCGCTCATAGCCCTCTTCCTAAACTCGGAACGCGCCCTTGTTAACCTGCGCGACGGGCGATGCAGAATGGTTAGATACAGAACTAAGGTTCATGGTAAAGGGGGGTAATTTGACAGCTTCTGTTAGTCCAAAAATCTGGAGCACCTGGACTAGATGTTAGCATCAGGGGTAGAAGACTGACTTCACTCCTTCGCCTTCAGACCTCGGCTGAGCATAGTGGAACGGCCTTCACGCATTGGGCGACCCTGAAAGGAGATTAAACTCTCGATGTACATCGCCCGTTCCGCCCAGGAACACCCACTCGCCAGCTAAAAAAGCACACTTTGAGGCGGCTGCAGGACTTGAGGGGGGAAATTATTCTAAATCTCAACAATGAAACTAAACATTTCAAAAAACTGTATTGGTAAGGGAAAAATTTAACATAAAATCACAATATTACTAGTAGCAAAAAAATAAGCACAAGAAAATATATTTTAAGCTTTATAATTCTTAATTAAGATGTTAGATATTTGATTCAAAATGGGGGAGGGGGAGAGAACTATGATTAGATGATTTCATGAGACAAATCATGACATGTGCATAAACAATTATTTCATGCTGTTTTTAACCACACCTGCACAAATTGTTTTCTTTATCCACACCCTGAGAAACCCCATATTTAGTTTCTAATAAGGTTTATAAATCAGTTCAAACTTTAAGAGATGCAGTGATTATATTCTGAGAGAGCACAAAGCAAAGGAAAAATTATTGCCTATTTGCAAATTAACTGTTTAAAAGAAGAAATAATCAGCAAAAAGATGCAGATAAAAATAATTACCAAGCATTCTTCTGGGGAAGTGATTCTTAGTTTCCACGCATCAAGTATCTGCATCCAAATTTTATCTCTTGTTCTTTAAGGTACCTTCAAGAAAGAAATAAGAGTAATGCCATACGCAGGATATATGATGTTAAATAATTGAAATTATATGCCTTAATACATTTAAGTAAACTTCTATTAGTGGTTAAAAAAAACATTTTTTTTTTAGTGTTCCAAAGCAAGGTTCTCTATTCTTTAAGCTAACAAATAGAAAAAGTCAAGCAGCTTGCTGGAAATCCTAAAAACATTAAATACACTTAATGTAAATTTATGTTTTTAAAGAACCCAACATCTACTGTGAAGTAAAATATTTAATTTTATATTAAAATCTAATCACAAATAATTCTTCTCTCAAAAGTATACTCAGATGGTTAAATTTTAACCTAACTAAAGTGACAGCATTACTAGAAAAGAAAAAAAAAAGACCAGAAGAAATAACAATACATTTATAAATCACCAAACAGATTTAATCTCCTTCCAAATATCAAATGCTCGTAATAAAATGCCACACTGTCAATTACTATGCAGAAGAACTATCTCACAAAATAAGCCCAATTTTTTATATAATATTTTAATAATTGCAGGATTGCAAGTTCTATCCCCCCCCCATAGGAACCAAAAATAATTGTCCCCTTTACCTAGAAATTACACACACCAACAAATAAAAAATACCACTGAATCTTATGAAAATGTTAAAAAGGCAATAAAAAGAACGTAAAACCCCATTTTTCCAACACCACATTAAAATGTACTCTTATACAGAGAGGGATGTCTCTTCTAACTTGAGAACTGCATAAATGTTAGAAGTATTACACCAAAATATTCCTTTAAATAAAATACTATTCTTTGGTTTTAACAATTAATGCTCCCTTTGAAGGGTTTCAATGTCACAACCAGGTATGTCAATATGATATGCTGAGAAACAGTTAAAGAAAAATATAAGCTTCAATAAGCAACCAAAGAAAAAACATTTCAACCATAGGTTGAAGATAATTAAGTTATTTTTAAAAATCTATTACATAGATTATTTTAAGATTTATATGAATACACTGCGTTATATACAATATTTAAAGAATTTCCGTTTTGCAGTAATTTCTCATTTAAGAATAAAATAAATTCACACAAATACGTCGATTCATTTCTATAAAACATCTTCATACTAGTTAATAATAATAAAAACCTAAAGTGGTAGAATTATTAGAAAAAAATAACACAAGAGGTAACTATATGCATTTTACAGTTATCAATTTAATGGAGTAACTTCATCGACAGACTGACGCCAGTCAGTAATCACGTGATTCTAACGTCAATCAACTGCACGCACGAATCCATAGCATTGGTTTCCTATACATTTGTGGGCGTCTTTCTTGTGTCTTAATTTTATCTAATTAAAAACATATGATATTATTGCCTTTTTTTTTGCATTATTCTAGTATATATATTTATTAGGAAATATTTTTAACAACTCTTTTACATAATTTTTGTTTTATTCTACTTTATTTATCTACTTAAGTATTCGTTAGTGTTAGCTAGCTGGGATATTTATTTATATTCTCGCTTCACTTGGATATAGTATTAATGCAATCCTAAGTACTCAAATACAAAATCAAAAATCGTTTGGTAATAATATATGCAAGTATTATATCGTAATTAATTAAATCACAAATAAAATAGAGTAAAAATATGAACAAAAAAAATCACAATTTATCCACTATCTCAATCTTAGTAAGGATTTTTTTTTAGAATGACATTTTATGACATGAGAGCCAATCGAAGTCTCACAAAGTTATTAAATAGTACTTTTCCGAAACAATTCTCCAAAAATTTTATTAAAAAAATATGTTTTGCAATATACTTCAATAAATCAAAAAGAAACTGTTTCACAACAACAAAAAAAAAAATGATTTCCGGTGTAGAGGTTATTACTGATTCATCACTACAACGGTTTACATGTATCATAATTTCACAGTATTTCTACTACATTCAGATTACTCATAAAAATAGTCTTTGGAATACATTATTTTTCAATTAACATTTCTAGCGGGAAAAGAAAAAAAAAAAATTAACTCTAAATATGAATAACCTGGAAACGAAACTAACTTCAAAATTAATCTGAATCTTATTACCCTAAAAAATTTGTTGAACACTGGCGTATGCAAGACTTAACATAAAAACTTATTTAACACAAGAATGCTGCATAATATAAACAACAATGGTTCTTATACCTTTAATCGAATACTGGCGTATCTGCAGCGACCTTACAGCTCAACATAACGACTCCAAAACTGAACTGAATAGATCTGTTATTATTGTAGCGTGCCTGGTTCCATGTGTTGTAGTTTTTGAAAGCTTACCTCTTAATTGCTCATTTAATCTTTAAAGTTAATAAATGTTTATTGTTATTTAATTCAACCGTGTTGTAGTGAAGAATGCCTAACCACCCAACGCGGCAGTGGTGACCCCTTTTGGACTTAAAAACACGTAAGCTATTCTGTTCTACTGGCGAATGCAATACAAATTCTTCTACTACGGATGATCAGTACGTAGCGAAAGATTTTTTTTTTTTCCTTCTCCTCAAGGCCACTTGAAGCATCTGCTCGGAGATTCGTTCGTTTCGCTTCCTGCTTATTCAACAATATGACTAGTGAAACCGTTGAAGTCGCTCGTATTGCGTTGCGGCTGCCGCCGTTTTGGAAATCCAACGTTCGTCTATGGATTGCGCAATGCGACCATGCATTCACATTCAGTGGTATCTCCAGTGATGATACTAAGTATTCTGCTTTGGTTGCGAACCTGGATGCTGAAACTCTCTCCTACGTGTCGGACGTTGTGTTAAGCCCTCCGAACAGTGACAAATATCACACTCTTTCGCAGCGGATCATCACCCAATTTAGCGACTCGGAGACTCAAAAAATTAAGAATTTGCTTACTGACCTTCAGCTAGATGAGAAGCCCAGCCACCTGTTGCGAAAAATGAAAGAGCTGTCTAATGGCCAACTCCAGGATGACTTTCTGCAAAGTTTGTGGCTTCAAAGAATGCTACCACATATCCAGACTGTTTTGTCTGCATCCTCAGAGTCTTTGGATAAACTGGCTATCATCGCTGATAAGGTTTCTGAGGTTGTTGGTGCGTCCTCGACTATCTGTGCGGCCAAACTGTTCCTCCACCATCCCAGTCATCTTCATGCAGTGCTCAGCCAACCATGGACTCTCTCGCCAGGCAGATCCAAGAGCTGTCTCTACAAGTTGCTGAACTGACAAGAGAGCGCAATTCCTCTCGCCACCAACGATATAGTTCTGACCGCCGGAGATCACATTCACGCTCTAGGAGTGTCAATAGAGGAAGTGGCATCTGCTACTATCATCGCCGTTATAAAGAGCGGGCCCGCAAGTGTGTTTCACCTTGTGCATTTGTGCAAAAAAAACGAGTAAGCTCTGTCATAGCTGGAATGGCAGAGCCCTCGCAACATACCAGCCGGTTATTTTTATTAGACCGCAAGTCTGGCCAGAAATTCCTCATATACTCTGGAAGTGAAATCTGTGTCATCCCACCTTTTCCAACTATGAATAAATCACCTCAGTCTAACTTCTCCTTATTTGCTGCTAATAATACCAAAATTCCAGCCTATGGTATGGTCCGTAAAGAACTGAACCTGGGTCTGAGGCGACCTTTTATCTAGACTTTCATAATTGCTGATGTATCATCTCCTATAATTGGTGCTGATTTTCTAAAGCACTTCAACCTTTTAATCAACCTTAAGAAAAAAAGGTTGGTGGATGTGGAAACTTCTCTTTTCACTTCTTGTGTTTTTCAAATATTGTACAGCCCTCAATCCTCACTGTAGATGCAAACATTAGTTTTAAAAACATCTTATCGGAATATCCAGACCTCAGCAACCCTTCTTTAATTTCCAAATCAGCATCACATGGCACAGTCCACCATATTATTACTACTGGCCCACCAGTCACTGCCAGGCCTAGAAGGCTACACCCTAAACTGTATGATGCAGTGAAGGTAGAATTTGAATTTTTTCTTGCTCAAGGCATTATTAGACCTTCCAAAAGTCCCTGGAGTTCTCCTCTTCATGTTGTACCCAAATCTGACTCTACAGTTAGACCTGTTGGGGATTACAGGCAGCTGAATTCTGTTACTGAGTTCGACAGCTACCCCATGCCTTATTTGAATGACTTTGCTCATGCACTACATGGCAAGAAGATATTTTCCAAAATACATTTTTAAGGCATTCCACCAAATTTCTATAGCTGAGTGTGTGATATTCCTAAGACAGCTGTAACAACTCCATGGGGTCTTTTTACGAATATACCCATTTGTGTTTTGGCCTTGTGAATGCACCACAAACCTTTATGCGATTCATGCATGAAGTACTAAGAGGACTTCCTTTTGTTTTGTCTACTTGGATGATATTTTGTGCTACTCAGAAAATGCTGAGGAGCATCGTTCTCACTTAAGAACTATATTCCAAAGACTGAGCTCATATGGTTTAAAACTAAATATCTCTAAATGTGTATTTGGTGTGACTGAACTCATTTTCCTTGGCCACTTTATCACTCCTGATAGCATTAAGCCATTGCCTGAAAAAGTTCAAGCAGTTCTTGATTACAAACAACCAGAGACTGTTGGCTCTCTGAGAAAATTTTTAGGACTGTTAAATTTTTATAGACGTTTCTTGCCCAAAGCAGCTGAACAACAGTATCTTTTAAGTGAATTTTTAAAAGGTTCTAAAGGTAAGAAGGATTCAAAGCCTTTAAACTGGTCTTCTGAGGCAATTACAGCATTTCAGAGGTGCAAACAAGCTCTTGCTGATGCTGCACTTGCTCATCCTTCACCTTCTGCCCTGCTTGCTCTTCATGTGGACGCCTCTGATTATGCCATGGGAGGTGCACTTCACCAAGTTGTGGACTCTGAGCTACAGCCATTGGCTTTCTTTCCAGAAAACTTACTTCATCTGAAAAGTCTTACAGTGCCTACGACCGTGAACTCCTTGCTATCTACTCGGCTATCCGACACTTTCGGTATATGCTGGAAGCTAGAGATTTCACAGTGTTTACTGACCACAAGCCCCTCACTTACGCTTTTAGGCAAAAAAGTGACAAGTGTTCTCCATGGCAGATCCGTCAGCTAGATTTCATCTCTCAGTTCACCACAAATATTGTACACATTCCAGGATCTGACAATATTGTTGCTGATGTTCTCTCGTGTTTCTGCAATCACCTTCCCAAGTCAAATTGACTATGACTGTATTGCTGAGACACAACAGACCGATCAAGAGCTTCACACCCTAATAGCATCTGGAACTTCCTTGGAACTCAAAAAGGTAACTTTTCCCAATTCGTCTACTGAAATTATGTGTGATCTATCAACGGGCACAGCCAGACCCTACATCCCAAAACAGCATCGCCAAGATGTTTTCTCTGCTATGCATAATTTATCCCATCCTCGCATACGTCGATCAGTGCATTTGATGAAGCAGCGTTTTGTTTGGCCATCAATCTCATCAGATGTAGCTAAGTGGGCAAGATACTGCCTAGCTTGCCAAAACTCCAAAATTCATCGTCATACTAGATCACCTCTTTCATCATTTCAAGAACCTTCCCAACGTTTTGATCATGTTCATCTGGATCTCATTGGACCTCTACCTCCATCAAATGGCTACACCTATTGCCTGACAATGATTGACCGTTTTTCGAAATGGCCAGAGGCCCAACCTCTCAAAGACATAACTGCTGAGACTGTGGCTGAGGCCTTCTTTTCCTCTTGGGTGTCTCGCTTTGGAACTCCTGCAATTCTCACAACCGACAGGGGCAGGCAGTTTGAGTCCTCCTCTTCAAAGCTCTTAGCAAACTACTTGGTGTTCAGAAGTGTCGTACAACTGGATACCACCCTCAAGCTAATGGGATGATCGAAGAATTGCACCACCCATTGAAAAGTGCAATCAAATGCCATGCTACTGAGCGTTGGACAGAAGTACTCCCTATCATCTTACTAGGTCTACGAGCTTCTCTTAAAGAAGATATTCTGTGTACCCCAGCTGAATTAGTTTTTGGGACCACTATTCGACTGCCAGGGGAGATGTTTGACTCTTCCAAGCCAGAACGTTCATAATTAATCATTTCCGTCTAAACAGTTTACATGAAAAAAAAGTTTGGACTCCCTCATTCATTAGGGATTTATATAAGATTCTAACATTAAATTTTATTTTTCACCGAATAGGATCGATTGGTAGAGTATAGTGCTACCACACCACAGGTCTGGGGTTCTATTAACGGGCTGCGCAAGGTCGACTCTGCCTTTCATCCCCGCTACATTGGGCTGATAAATGAGTACCAAGCTTGCTTCGGGTCTTAAACACTGAAGGTCTCTCTTGAGACAGACGACCAAATGTGGACATGTGTTCATGCACCTCAGCATCCAATGGTCACGTGTATTATGATGGGCACAGTAGTTCCTGGCCCTCATGGATTGTTGTGCTTCTGAGTTTGAGTCTTAAGTTTGAGGATTACCTCACTTTGGGGATACCCCTTAGATAAACATGTATTTCCACTCATTTGCAATTAAACATTTTTCTTTCAATTACGTTTATTTCAGAAGGAAGTTTGATTTTTCAAATGTATTTGCTTAATAACATGTATATTTGTGTATGATATTAAACATTTTATCAATCCAAAATTACATGTTTTTAGCTCCTCTAAAAGCTTTTAGGATTTTACAACTGATCTTACAATCCATATACGTTTTATAGTAGTATATTTAAAAATGATAAAGACATTTTTACGACTGTGTGAGCTTTTTATGCCTCGTTTATAAATATAAAAAATTGCATTCAGCTACAGTTTTTAAAATGTACTGAAATAAGTGAAGGAGCAGGATATTTACAAATTATGAATATTTTTGACTGCAGTAAGATATATTTATATTTCAGTTTCTTTACAATTTGAATAGAAGTTGTAAGCCACATTTTGCGAATAGTTTGATATTGAGTATAAACCCATAGGCTGTTTAATATTGTAAAGTGTTTTACTTTGATACCAGCATACATTAAAATAAGGCTCATGTGCAGTTACATGATCAGCTTCAGTGATATTTAAATTTTCAAAAATAATCTACACGTACGAAAACATTATTTCACAACCGCATACCAAATATCTCTCTCTCTCATACTATATCTTCCCTACAGCAGGAAATATTTGTGTATACTGAAAAATTTAATACAGGATACATTTTCGTGTTAAATTTGTTTTTAAAATTTGGTATGAATACATTGTTTAACTGTCGGTTAACTTCACTGAACAAAATTGTTTTAAGTGTACTGTTTTGAAAGACAAAATTATTAAGGGAGAACTTTTCTCACAATAGAATTTGTAATGACTGAATTGTGTGAAAATGTAGTTATCGATGTGTGACATTTTTTCTTGTAATAAAAGAAACAGAAAGATAAGAAATTTAACTTGAGTAGAAAATGGTTAGAAGTACTGTCATGCGCATTTGAACAAGTATATACCCCATTAAAATTAAAAATTATTGACTGAATGTGTGTTATGTCCATCACAAATGCCGATGTAGAAAAGGAATTTTTATTTAATACATGAAGTTCGAAAAAGAGAACACTAGGAAGGAAAATTTAAATTTTTTTCCGAATATTCAGTTAACATAAAAATATCTTTTATATGATTTTAATTAAAATAAATTAAAAGTATTGAAATCCTTTTTTATGCTATTTAAATTAAAAATATAACTGAATAGATAAAGATCGGTTTTATTTCATAAATATAATCATCGTATGTAATATTTATTGTGTTATTGTTTAAAAAATGAGATAGGGCCTTTGCTCTTTTACCTCATTACTTTTTAAAAAACAGGAAAGTGAGCGCGTTTTCTTACTCTCATATTCAAAAATGAATACAGGATGCTTTTTCTGGTTCAAATCGCAATACCAAATATATATATATATATATATTTTTTAATTTTTAAAAATGACAGAAAAATAAATTTTGTTTGAAGAAAATATAATTATTTTTCAACTTCTAACATACTATTTATTTCATTTTTCCTTTTTTTTTTTACCCTGCATTTTGTTTTAATTTTACTGTGACTGAACATATAGGAGAAAGAAACACCGAATTCCACTACAGCTTTCAAAGATTGCCCAAGGCAACTTAACAGCTAGCTGTAAACGATTGATCTCTTGGTTCTTACTTGACAAAGGAACCGAACTAGGTCATAAAATTGTCCCCGCTCGACCTCCCAAATTCTAAAAAGGGGAAAGGAAAGAAGTAAGTTGCATTTTTAAAGCGAACTTCAAAATAAGAGTTAAAGCTTTCAGAATAACTTTTCAGGAGGAAAGTATCCACTTAGAGGGTTAAAGAAGAAAAGGAGTGGCGTCGATTTAGCCGTGAATAACATCTCTATTGACAGATGTATTGTGATTCACAGAGTGGAGAGCATTGAGTTGCATACATTTAGCGACGCATCGAAAAGGCGTATGGTTCATCTATTTATCTCTAGTCTATATCTCCCCTTGGAGAAGTCAAAGTGTGTCTCGTAACGAGTAAAAGCAGAGTGTCGCCTCTGAAGCAGATTTCCATTTAAAGACTTGAACTGTGTGGAGCAGTTCTTGCCGCTAAATTGATGAAGAAGGTGAAGGAGGCATTGAATCTTCAGATTACAGCTGTGCATTTTTGGTCGGATTCGACTATTGTGATTTCATGGATACATCGAGAATCAAGAGAATTGAAGACGTTCGTGGCTAATCTAGTGTTTAAGATTCATCAACTAAGTTCCCGTGACCAGTGGCATCACATTGCAACAGAACAGAATCCTGCAGATGTGTTATCTAGAGGACTACTTCCTGAGGAACTTTGTGACGACTCTCTATGGTGGCATGGTCCTGAGCTTCTACAGAGTACTTATTCAACTACTGTCATTGCGGAACCAACCCAGAGAGATGACTGACTTCGAACTGAGGGTGTCTGAGAGAACTCTGGAGATTTCATTGCTGAATTCCAAGAACTTTGACTTTTTCAACCATCTTATGGACCTTTCTAATAATTATTTTAAAATAATACATATTGTTTCTTATATTTATAGATTTTTACACAATTGCAGATCAAAGGTGAAAAAGAGACCTTTAACTACAAGTGAGGTAAATGATGCAGAGACCTGGCTTATTAAACAGGACCAGAGTGGCATTAAGTGACCCGTTAGGTAATCTTAAATCTTTGAACATATCCCAGGATGATAAAGGAGTCCTGAGAGTTGGTGGAAGGCTGGAAGTCGCGCCAAGTAGCGCTTGGCGCAATTACCCCGATATCAAATTAGTTCTACTAGGGCAAATATGTAAGCATTCCGAGAATATACTTGCATATTTTAGAGCAACTAAAATGATCGCTCTGAATTCGATTTAATCTGTTTCTTAGTATTGTGTAGGTAGGTCCTCAAACTGATCTGGAACTCCAGTGTTCCATTAAGATTTACACTTGCAAATGTGTTACGAGACTTTTGGGTACAACTTGTTTTTGTAATTCTTCAGATTCCTGTCGGGAATTATCTTAGCGAAAGTTCAACTTATTCGGAATTATCTCGGGAAGTGGATACTACATCTTCGCCTGCATTCTCGTGCCATCCTCGTACAGGATACAAGCATCTTCCACATCCAGCTTACGACTCGATGCCTGCAGCCTAGACCATGTATCGTGGTAAGTACTCAAGCAATTCTTTAAAAGGAAGTAGCATAGATCTTTCTTCACCTCAAGCATGTTAACACGTAGACAGCCAACTACGAAATGATTCTCGGTTTGCGTTATTGTCTAGGACGTCAACTGCGAGCTACCTAGTAGTTTATTTAAGTACATATACGTACGTGCAGTGAAGTTATATATAGAAGATATTGGGGTATGGATTTTGGGGCTTTGAATACTATCCCAAATATGCAGACTATCAAGATAACTCGCCAAATTGGCAATTTTGCACTTGTTTTTGGTGCTTAATTAGCAACCATGGGCTTAGTTTCATATTTCTCGCTAATCTCAGCCTAATTGTTCATTTATATGACAAACTAGATTACTAAAATGCGAATCTGGGACATTTACATATATAATACTAAAATTAAAATTGTTTACTTTTCTTGTTGATTACATTGCTTATTCACATTTTTTACTACGCGTATCAAGTTTAACAATTCATATGGTTTTGTTCAATGTTATCAACATGGTTGCCATAGTACGTAAATGTCGAATTTAGTAATTTTTGCATAATTCTTAAATATAAGCTGTAACGTCTTCGATTGGGGTTGAACCCCACCCTTCCATTCACGCTAAGTTTTATGGCTCCAATCAGATGTTAAGTGACAAGTGCATGGGGTCATTGGGTATTGTTTGACCTCGGGCAAGCGCAGACACCCAAACTGGCAGTCATAATGGTGAAAAGAGAACCAGCACCCATTGACAATAGGCGAAGCCTGTATGAGAAGAACACGGTCGCAATGAAAAGTGTCGGGAGAATGGATTATAGAACACAGGTGGTGTGATGGACAAGTGTGTCCAGATGTGGCCATGGTTAGCTCAATGGTTATGGTCACGAACTCGTAGCTGGAGTGCACAGGGTTAAAGTCCAGGTGAAAATCCACTTGATGCATATTAAATCTGTCGATGCTCAATCGTCCTCCATTTGGTGTGGAAGTTAAGGTGTCGCCATTTGTCCATGGTTTAAAATTACGGAGTCCTTCGCCAAACGCCCTCGAGTAGATGAATAGGGCGACGTTAATATTCGCCCATTTAGTCACACAAAGTAAAATATTTTTTGCGGTTTTTAACTGCAAAACAATTTACTGATAAAACTCGTATGAATGTACCCAAGCACAAATTTTTTGTACAAAAACAGGGGGGGTACTCACCCCGATAAGTTTCGGATCCCCTTCTCTAGTATATTGAATTTGTAGATGAGTGCAGAGTAAACGCCTCTGATTCCACTTTGTATCTGTCGAGAGGCCACACTTAACCTTGAGCAATGTATGGAAGTTATTGTAGGCTTCCTCTGGATTTATCCACTTTATTTGATTCTGGTTAAAAAGTGCAAGATCCATCAACATTATTTAACCCTCTAAGCGGTCTGCACATAAAATCTTGCCATTCTAGAGATGCTTCGAAAATGCACCGCACGATTTTTTTTTTTTTTGCCTTCAAGTAAGATTCTCAAAAGCGCATTTTTAAGAATACGGCTCAACCGCTCTTGAGAATCTTACTTGAAGGCAAAAAAAAAAAAAAGCATCTCTAGAATGGCAGAATTTTACGTGCAGACCACTTGGAGAGTATAGTATAAATAAGACATCTAATTCTAAAATTTTATAATCGCTTTCAATGCAAGAAAATCAGTCTGTCTTGCGTGATGTTGGTGACGGAAGTTGGCCAATTGAGCATCGCTGAAAGAGCAGCAGTCATGGAGAAGGATTTGTTTTAATTTATTCGCGATCTTATTCACGATTAGTATCTCCATGGCAGTCACACATTTCGTACTTATTACTAAACTTCTATGATCTTAATATTTTTAAGGTTCGTTCATAAACAATAGCAGTATTTATCATTCGGAGAAAATGTAGCCTGTAGAACGAGTAGCTACGTCTTCATCGCAAGATTCTGTTTTTGTGCGACATGTACACACACAGTGTTATATTAAGGTAGAGCTATAAAGCAACACGACGGCTATTGGCAGCGTAATTCTAAATTTTGATAACGTGACAAGCACGCGCCTCCGCTGGCAATCCCCCTCTCCCAAGTACCACACCCCCGGTAGACTTTGAGCCTCGACTGATTCAACGTGCATCTGCCCTCTCTATACGGCGGATTTTCAATGGCCTCGAGTCTGCGACGTACTTCAGCCCCTCGTCTTTGAGTGAATTTTAAATCGGCATGGCCCACGCAAGAACTATGACTTCGACTCACGGGGAGAAAATGACATTCTTTTCCTAAATATCTCTACACTATAGTTTTTCTGAGAGGGGTTTTCATTTGCCTTGCTTCCACATGCTACATTTATTAATACTAAAATTGGATCATGCTGAATTTTATATTATGGCTTTAAAATATATTCAATCTTTTTCAGATTTCATGATTTTTATCGAAGTCTTTTTTGGTGGCAATTTTTGTATTGGGCTTACATTTGGGTAAGTTTAATACTCGCTACCGCAATTCATATCCATAACATGAAAGTACTCTTTGAAGGTTAGACTGTGTGGTGTAGTCGTTTGACAGTGATAAGTATCTGATAAATAACCAAATGTTTTCCTGCAGACTACAAGACAGTGAAGTTTTGAAATGGAAATATTCTGAGGCATGAAAGAAGTGACGGTTAAAGTAAAACTGTCTAGTTTAAAATTAGAATCTTAAATTGTACCTTTCTTTCAGTTATACGAGGGACGTCCCGAAACTAAGCTTCGTTATTTTTCTTAAAGGAAAGATGGGACACGGGGGGGGATTGCCATATAAAAACCACATCTGTTGCTAGTTCAACGTGAATGTTGCGTCAGAATGGGCAATCGCATAGCGTCAAAGAGGAACGCAGTAGACTTGCGTGATCATGATTAAGGTAACGGTTATACATTTATGTAAAACCTTAAAGAAAGCTCCATTCTCAACTCGTCAAAATAAGTTAAAAATAGAATTTGTTGAAATTACATGAAAATGGATAAAAGTTCACATCGAGTGCAGCGCAGCAACACTGGTGGAGGTGTGAGTGGGAAAGCACTCTCCCGGTTGAATTAGTTAAACTTTTCGCGCTTTGGAAGGAAAGCAAAGATGAAGTGATTTATCTCAATGAAAACTAAGCCCGTCTTTCGATTGGCTGTCGTAACTCGACGGAACGAAGAGAGAAGGGATGAATTTCTTTAATTGAAAGGATTAAAGAGAATATTATTTAAAGTCGATATCTCTTGAATAACTGCGTGCGTTTATTGAAAGGAAACTTTTAAATAACAGCTAGGAAGAAAGTAAGAAAAGGTAGAAAAGAGTTTAAAATAACTACATGGGTTGAAGTTGCCACACCAAACGCGTGAATAATCTTGCATGGAGGGGGAAGGAAATGGAGTGAAGTCTTCGTGATCGTGGTTATATTAGAGTACACATACTACGATGGCTGTGGCAGATGTGTGTTGACAACGGGGTGATCCATGGAAGTACGAGCTCTTGCTCGGTCTAATTTGGTAAGTTTAGCTAGTATGTAATCTATGAATGTCTAAAGATAGTAAAGAGGCCATGTCTCGTCTAATGATTGGTCGATGGTGTAGCATGTTCAGAGAAAGCAGACTTGGGAAGAGAAATATTGTCAATCGCGGAATGGTATAAAATTCTTGGTCTCATTTTATTGTATCGTATTTCTATGTCTTAACGTGGTTAAGTTAGTGTAGTTCCTCCATGGGAGTGGTCTTAGGATAAAGACTATCTCAAAACCAAGAGATTCGTAGTTGATAAACGCCAATTTACAGAGTTCAATTGAATCCAATGCCTTGATTGCGTGATGCTCGCATGGTGAATGCAATAATGTTTCATCCATTGAATTGGAAACCAACATTAGACTAGTACTTATTCAACTTGTGAAGTTTGAGTAAAATCTCAACTTAAAGCATTTTAAAATTCAGTCTTCGGACAGTATTTAAAATTTTAAATTACCTATGTACATTACTGACAAATTTACTTTTAAAAGGGTTTCTTTTTAAAAAGCAAGAGTTGCCAACAGCAAAAGGTTGGCAACCATTTTAGTCAATTCACGAGATGTTTTATAGTCAATCATGTCTTACCGATTGGCGGTAAAACATGATTCACTAAAACATTTCGTGAATTTATAAAATGATTAACCGCAATCCCGTTCCTCTTATGACTATAACGTAAATTGACTTTAATCCATTGAATTGGCCTCTGCAACAGAATCTTGTTCATTATACGTAGAAATGGAACTGTTTTCCAAACCAATGGACTAATTTCTTGACACCATAGCCACATAACTGTACTCGTGTGCTATGAGTCGGTGCATGCACGTCGTTGTGTTAACTTTTCTTTTTTCAAGGTTCTGTATTAAAGTGCATATTTGCAAACAATAACTCGCATAGGCAAATAGAGAACTGTGGAAATAATACGTGATTGCATTTATCATGCGTCCGTCAGAATTTATTCAATTATAATAGAAGTGTAATGCACTGCTGGTTTTTATTGGAGTGTTGGGGGGTAGCCAGACTCGTGGCTTAGCGTATCATCGGTTTGAGCTCCAGTGCTTCTGTATAGTCTAAAAGTCTTCCCATTGGCATGCTGTTGCTTTTGTACAGAGACGTTAATAAACACTCGCTTGTAACACCCCTTGCGCGATGGCACTTAAAAAAAATTCAATTTTAGTCTCGAAACTGTGTAGCTTCCGAGATTAAGTCTTGTCAATATCACCACTAAGCTAGAAAAGAAGTAAAATGCAATTTAAAGTCAACCCTAAGCGATCTGTTAAAACTTTACAATTTTCTCTTTTCAAGAGATTTGGAACAATTTCTTCTAGGAATAAAATACCAGCACCAATGCGAGTCAAATGTGACGTATGCAGTCGTTTTAGTGTGGATTTCAACTGGTGTACATTTTCCTCTTTTTCTTCGAGCACTATCCCTTTGTTTAGCATTGCTGCCAGCATTTTCGGGATACAGAATCCCCACAACCTCCGCTTGTATCAATGCTTTTCTTGTCGTGTTCATGACATTTATTGGTGAGTATTCATACTTGGTGAAAATTAGGTCGTATGATTTAGAAGTTTACGTAATCTGACTATGTATTGGTTTTTGTCGATGGAGTCAAAGTTATCTTTTCAAAGTGTTCGATGATACTTTGCTAAATCTAATTTTTAAAAATTGTTTGTTCAATTTAATAAGTCTTTATTTCATCACATACCTAGTGCGTTAGAATCGGATTTTTCTATGCTGATAAAAACTTCCATTTTAAATTCAAAGGAAGGCTAATTTTTAGCCAAGACTTTTTATGAATTTTTACTAGCCTGTGTTTCAGTTATAAAAAAAATTCTTAATTGAAATATTTTTAAGATTTTATGTTGTAGTAGAAATAACTGTATCGGCCTATAAACTGACGTAACTTTTGTATTTCAATGTTAACTTTCTTTTTTGGGGGAGGAGGGGGGTACTTGTGTATTATACCGTCGACTAACTACCTGGCATATATTTTGCACCAACGAGCCAGCCTATATGTTTAGGCTTCTTCTAATGCTATCATAGTTCATCTAAGCGTGAAGACAAATTCCCTGGCATACTCCTTCCTTGTTAGCCTATTGACACAGTGGCGAAGATTTACAGTTAAATACTGTATTTATATATAAATGTCGAGTATACTTCAGATAAATAATTGATCTAATAACTACATTATTCAGCATTCAAAATGTAGTAATTACGTTCAGAATAACAAACTGATTCTTACGTTCTCGACGCAACATAAACCAGCATAAGAATCCAAGTACTGTCTTACAGTTCCACGATGTCTGTTCTGCCCTTTAGTATTTAAGGAACACATGCATTAGAACTTACTAATTGTCTCCGAAAAAACGCAAACCGGATTTCTGCTCGGTTTCCAGAAGTGCCTTGAAGATATTCTAAGAATTACGGTGTGATCTTTGGATTCTCTCCGGAGAGAGAAACTGTAGTTCGCTTCAATAACTTTACAAATAGTGTATTGTTAGCGACAAAACCGGTGTTTTCCAACACAAACTGAAACGTATATCGTTGCACCATAGATTTTTATTTTCAGTGGATCACGTTTCGAACTTTTCGGCAATGAAATGGTGGACAAACTAGCGAAGCAAGGCTGTAATCTTCCAAATTTATCCACATCCGCCCTTGCCTATAGGGAATTATACTCGTTGGAAACGCAAAATTTGGAGCTGAGGTTTCTCCTCCTCATTGGCATGTGGGTAACAGACAGGGTCTGGCCCTAGTCCTCAAGTGTGACAGATGCTCCCAGACTATTCTCGCCTTGCCAGTGGTCGCATCAAGTGCCTCACATTTTCGGCGAGCAAAAATATCTCCACCTGTGCAAGGTGTCAAGATGACCAGACTCTCCCGAACACGTAATGCGTTGCATGGATCTTGAAAGATATACGGGTCCCCTTGAGCTCTACTTTGAGTCAGCGATTTAATGGATGTTGTCTGACTACGTCAAACCTTGGAGGTTGAGCAATAACGGCTAATAAGACTGAAATATCTTTAAAAATACTAAACTATGTTCTTTCATATAGAGGATGGATCCCAAATTTTAACGCTCTTTTTTCATCAATAAGAATATTAAATTGTAAACGGGTTATTTTTTGAGCATGCGCAAACTAGATTGTTGAATCTTCTCAGTAATGACTTTCCACTATTGGTTGCATTCCGTGGTATCTGAAGCGTTTTGGTTTGATGAAATTGGTCGATGGAGTGATATATGCAAGTATAGAAGAGGGTAAATAGACCGTAATATTTCGGTAATAAAACTAGGAACTAAATATTCTTGAATTAGTCTTCCTAATTTGTTGGTTTTCAAGTAAAAAGATATTTTTTCAATAATTAAATATAGGTAATTTGTATACTGCATTACATTAGTTAGGCAAATATAAAAATGGAAGCGTTCTTGTTCACACACAATTGATATAAATAACTTGGAGTTGCTCCATATTGGAAATTTTTTTATTGTATACAGGGTATCTCGGGATTATTGACGCAAATTTTAAGTGGTGGGGCTACATATCACAAGGATTCGGATTTGCGTAGCAACCCGTGGTTGGAAACGTCTTCGTTCGGCACTAGGTGGCGTTGTTCACAAGAGCATTGTAAAAACGGGTCTGCATAACAGCAGTCATTTGAGTGGTCATCACCCGTAGAGGGGTATGGAACAGTCCTACGAACACCAAGCAGGCAGATATGCACCAAATTCAGATTGGTAGAAGTAAATGCACGAGCAGCAGAAAGATTGCATCGCGAAAAGCGCCCACACAAAAGTTCAACGGATCACCGGACGTTTAACAATTTGCATCAGTTTGTGTAAATATGAGTTTTTAAGAGGCAATCGACTTGAACTTCCAGGACAGAACGAAGTGTGTTGGATACCGTTCGAAGGAATCGGAGTACCAGCTGCAGCTTCTTATTATGTATAAAAACAGAAGCAACGTAATGAAATAGAAATGGAGTTATGGGATATATTTGTTACAAAACACTATACTAAAACAATGCACAAAATCGTATTTTGTAATAAATCTCGCGGGCCATAATTATTCAAAGCGGGTCGTTGGTTGACCACCCCCGACTTAGAGTACAGTAATACCTGGAACTTGCGTGATTGGAGGGGCGGAAGGATAACCGCGTAAGTTGGGATAGAATTTCGCTTATAAGTTTTTAGCTGCGATCGGAGACGAAAGAATTTTATAATTTAGAAAAACAAATGCTGATATCTTCAATAACAAATACAATCGCAATACGAAGTAATTTGGATGTAAAAGACTTCATTGAATCTTGCAAACTAGTCTCTGCCGGCTCAAAGATTTTTTTCTCCCGCAAAATTTCTTCGTAGCATAGTAATTTTGTTTACTCCTTGTTTTGTTGGAAAAAATATTCTCATCATTGGAGTAATGTATTTTGTGAAATTTGTAACGGTTTTCTATTAAACTAAGGCCTGTCAAATTTAAACAGTCATTCGATCAGAGTGAACTGAACCTAAAGACTAGTTCTTCAATGTCTTTCTCTTGCATCTGTACGAGCTCGTCAATAGTCGGCTTTTGATTGTGGGAATCCAGCAGTTCTTGAACGTCATTATCCCCCTCTGAATTTATTTACCCAGCAAGATCGACAACTTCTTCAATCACGTTACCAATTACATCAAGCTCTAGCACTAGTTCCGTCTAAGTTTCAGTTGGTGAAAAATTTAGACTAATCGACGAGATTTAAAAATTTCGTAACTCCGGATTCTCTCCCGCTCAAGTCGAGGTATTGTTGTATATAAGAAGGGGGGAGACTGATCGCGATACCAAGTACATAAACTAAAAAATGTTTTCTTGGCTTGAAAACATTTAAACACTTCAAAATTAAATGGATTAATAATGGCTTCAAATATGGAGGTCGTTCAGCAGTGTTTCTTCGTAGGCTAATCCAAATAAAGCATTGCACTTGTAAAATGTTAATTACTTTATATTTCAGGAACCTGCAATTTAATTACAGCTGAAGATTATGGTTCTTGTACAGAGTTTCTTCACTACGAGTTATATCTGAATATCACAGTCTGGGTAATTTTAATTCTGGTTTTTTTGGTTAATCTGATTGGATGGTATTACAAGTTTCGCCAACCAGACCCGATAATCGACGTACAAAGACAGCAGCTGAGCTGAATTATGTACATTTCGTTGACTAGGTGGTTTTTGCCTGATTTATTTGTATTGAGAAACTTAATAAATTTTTGTATTTTATTAATTCATGAGATCGTGTCTTTGTTATGGAAGAATTATTAAAACTAATATTTCTCGCAAAGCGCCATCTCGGATATAGTCAATAATTTCTTTAATTTTTTGCGGGATTTTTTTTTTTTTTTTTAAAAGTATTCTCTTTAAAAAAAATTGTCCATACATTCGTTGTTCAGTCAAAACGAACTAGAGTTAGAGAATTCTGTGGTATGTAGGTTAAATATTGCTAAATTGGTTATTGTATATTTATATAAAAGAAACTATATATATAAGTATGCATTTGATCGAATCTCCCAGGATATACAATTAAAAATTTATCTTGCAAACAGTAATGGGAACTTAAATGAAATGCAACTTCGTAACTACTTTCGAATTCCTAAATAGTTCTATGCACTGAAATAGAGCTCTTTTTATGTTGCAAATAAGTCCTATGCACTGAAATAGAGCGTTTCAGTGAGTCTCGACCGGCGGGTTTTATGTTGCGGTACACTATTAACAAATTTCAAAAAATTTGGAGGCTTGCTGACAAAATGTCTTTAAAAAGGGACTTCCTAGGCCAGAGCCTCGGCCGGAATGGGGAGGAGGGGGTTTGTCCCGTTCTCGATTTAGCCTTAACAAGACAACGATTCGAATACTTTCAACGATCAAATGTCTTTACGACTGCATTGAAATTTCGAACGATATGTCAACTGGTAACATGTAATGAGTCTATGTGTATAGGCCTGCCACACCGATTTGTGAGATTACAAGTAATGCACGTTTGTTTTTCGTTATTTGTACGAGTCTTTGCCAATATATGTTGGGTACTGTCTACTTCTAAGGGTCCCAGTTGGGGCCTGCATTTATATAGGGTCGAGGATTTGCTTTTGCGTAGGTGTTCACACAGGGCCTGTAAAAAGTCTTGATATAGATAATAAAAACATTTTTAATGCATTTTTGGCTATTATGGGGTACTAGCCTCTTTAATCCAAAATGAATACTCTTCATAACGTTTTGAAATTCTCTATTAGAGCGAAACTAGTTCTTGGTTTTAATGTATACACCTATATATGGATTAACTTATCACAAATGGATTACTAACCCTATCAACTTTTTGTATCTAAATTTGGGAAGTAATAACACTACATATAACACATTTTTATAAATATTTTTTTCTATAATAAAAAACGGCTAAAAGATTTAGTTCCGGATTTTTATTCAGAGAATAATTAGTTTAAAAAAAAAAATGGTGTCATATTCTAAGAATCTGGCGAAACGTGACACAGCGGTTGAGAATCAATGAAATAGAGTCAATCATCGACGTAAATTTCAATCTGTCTTCATTCTAGTCAATCATTGATCTTTATGCATTTGCCTGTATAAAATTTTTCTCGTAATATTTCTACTGTAGCATATTACAAATCTTTCGATGGATTCCACATATAGGATTATTTACCTTTGTCACTTTATCTTGTTATACGTAAACTTATCTTAAGCAGGTAAAAAGTGTTCTGTGGTTGAGGTGATCATTTACGAACATCTCACTTCAAAGCAACGCGAGATACTCCAGAGCAGGGGTGGGTGAACTTTTCCAGGGTACGGTCTACTTCTAATGTTAACGTTTGCGGTCCACTCGGTTGCGTAGGTGTGGCCACTCTACATTAAAATTTTCTTTTTAACACTTGTTTTGGACATTGTACCCTCTCTTAAAATGACTGAATACTTTTTACTACAAAAAAGTCGAGTAACACAAAATTGAAGTTGAATGCTTTAACAACAATGAGCGACTGCTAACAATTATGATAGTGGAGGAATTCAATGCAGCAAGCAGAGATAATACGTGAATCGATGAAACTGAAAGCGACAGTGGCGCACACAAGGGGATATTCTAGGGGTCCGGACTCTCCCCCAAAGCCCTTGATTTTTTCCCCGATTGATTATAATTCTAAGTATATAGTACGAAACATTTAAGTATTTGTTATTAATGATTAATTTTATTAATTAATGCTGATTTAATAATTAGTTTAATGTATTTTGTTCCCGAAAATTGATTTGCCTTGTCACGAGTTCGAGCCCAGTACCACTAAAGACCCGCCGTGTAGGGCAGCGATGGACGTTAAATCTGTCGAGAAAGCAGAAACGTCTTCCCGTTGGTGTGGTGTGGTAGTTAGGAGAGGGGGTGCCAGCTTAGGTGTCGTCCACGTCACTTGACCATGGTTCAAAATTACGTGGTCCGTCGTCAAAAGCCCTCGTGTTGCTGAACAGTGCGACCTTAATATTCAATCAATCAACCCCCCCCCTTGAAAAATTACTGTGTGCGCTTCTGATCCCAGTCCATCAAATTTTATTTAAAACCTTTAATGCTAATTGTTGCCAATTGTCTAGATTTTCACGTAATTTTATTTAAAAACCCGAGTGTCTGCGTTTCCGAACGCACGTTAGTAACCATAGACAGGTCCCAAAAATTTCAAATACCTTTCTAAATCTTATTTCTATCTTTGCCAACTCCCTCTCTTCTTTCGAGCTACCTGTACTTCCAATGGGAGACGAACTGCCCGACCAATGGTGAGAGTTCCTCTCCCGTCCCAGATCGCACTCCTTCCCTGTACTTCCCATATCAAAGACTCGTTGAAAGCTCGCCCACCCATCGGCCGAGAAACCCTCGGCCATTGGCCGAGCGAGTCACTTCAATGATCCTCGGTCGCACGACGACCCCGATTAACTAGCAATCCAGTACTTATTTTTTCTACTTTAAATTTAACAAGGGCAAGTAAAGAATTTCAATGCTATTCCCTAAATGTTCTGATAGGAGATTTAGATCTCTACGCACCGGCCACTGCCACCCCCTACGAGTTTTCACCCATCGCTTCTTCATTCCAGGAATCTCGCTGCTTTGAAACTGGACGGGGCTCCCCCTCCCAACCAGTCCTCTTCCTGACAACATGAATTTCTCTTAAGGTAACAGAACACCTTCGAAGAAAATTTTTTGAATTAACCTGAATTTTGCCTGTAAATGTATATTTTATGACCTTATGGGTCTCTAAAATTAGAAAAACACCCTAAAAATTTGTTAGTATACAATTTTAGTGTCAAAGGGTATTTTATAAAAATTAGCAAAAATAAGACTTTTACGCAAAACATAACTGAAAATAAAATAAATATATTGACATTTTGTAAATTGAATAATATAGCATACAACCTTATCTAGAGAATAGACTCTTATTTTGGTAATATAACTATTATGTGGGAAGTTATTGTGTTTCGAGCTTCTATACGTTGACATTTTCTTTAAAAGCTATTGTAATTTTCATTTTATTGCTATATAAAAAAATTCTACTCAACACAAACTCTTAAGAAAGGTCTATTCCCTGTATAAGTATTAAAAAAAAACATACATATAAAATTTTTATTTCATTCAAGCATAATTTTTAGAGATATTGTGTTTTGCGGTGAGAAAAAATGTGAAAAAACTCATTTTGAAAACGACAAAAATAACATTAAACTCATCTGATTACAAGAAAAACACTTACTTTATCATTAAAATACACCAGATTTATAATCCTTTTCCTCTCTAATTTCTAAAACACTATTTTTTTCTTTTAATGTGCTCTTAAAAATTTTCTGTGTTTCTTTGTTTTGGGGTCTGCGTTATATAAATCGATTCTGAATTCTGCATCTATCTAAATGTTTATACACTTTTGAAGAAAATTTTTTGAATTAACCTGAATTTTGCCAGTAAATGCATATTTTATTACCTTATGGGTCTCTAAAATTAGGAAAACACCCAAGAAAAGTTTTATTAGTGCACATTTTTACTGTCAAATGGGTATTTTATAAAAAAATAAGTAAAAATAATATTTTACGCAAAACATGATAATTGAAAATAAAATAAATATATTGACATTTTGTAAATTGAATAATATAACATACAACCTTATCTAGAGAATACTCTTATTTTTGTAATATGACCATTACGTGGGAACTTATTGTGTTTCGAACTTCTATACGTTGAAATTTTCTTAAAAGCTATTGTAATTTTTACTTTATTGCTATATAAAAAATTTCTACTCAACACAAAATCTTATGAATGGTCTATTCCCTGTATAAGTATTTAAAAAACATACATATAAAAATTTTATATCATTCAAGCATAACTTTTTTGAGATATTGTGTTTTGCGGTAAGAAAAATGTAAAAAAATCATTTTGAAAACGACAAAAATAACATTAAACCATTCTGATTACAAGATAAACACTTTTATTAAAATGCACCAGATTTATAATTCTCCCCATCTTTGACTTCTAAAACACTATTTTTTTTTCTTTTAAGTGCTCTTAAAATTTTCTTGTTTTTCTTTGTTTTGGGGTCTGCATTAGGAATTGATTCACGGATTCTGCATTTATCTAAATGTTTATATCCCCGTAAGGTAAACACCCCAGGATTTTCAATATTCATTTTATTAAAAACTTTTAGACACCCATTTAATCCTTCATTGAAGTGTATAATAGCATCATACGACCCAACTTTAATTGTTTTGAGCGAAACAAATACTTCCTTCGGTACTTTTTGCCAAACTATTCCATTAAAACACTCGTTGGCATTTTGCGTGCGTCCATGCAAGCACTTACTTAATATTTGTTTGTCACATAGTTCTAAATATACTGGTTTAATTTTATTTAAAACATCATTTGATAAACCAGCATATTTTTTGTGAAACATTTTTGTTCCATTTGCCACCCCGCTGAAAATAACACCAGCTTTCTTTCCCTATTGGGCATTGACCATGCATCGGTTTTCTTATCACTTGATGCACAGTGATATAACGCAGCAATTACATTTTTGCTGCATGGCAGTTAAGTTACCGACATTGCTGTGAACAGCAATTCCGTAATAGTTTTGAAGTCGGTCAATAAAATTATCAGTTAATTTGCCTTTACTAGACAGTCCTTTAGTTTTTAGTTTTCAGTTTTCTCAGACGCGAACCCACTCTTTTGTACATGGCCAATGCACTCAAACTTGGTCACACTGTTTTAATCCGTAAGTGTCTTTCACACTCATGAAAGCTTTTGAGTCGCCATCCCCATAATATTGAGTGTATTGCAGTCTGCGGTTTTCAGATCGAAGAAATATTCGAGGAAGCCCCCACAATTTCCATTTTTGATGAAGAGCCTCTGAAATTACACTGACATATGTGGTCGGCTTTTGACGACTCATATTCAAAGTTTCTTGGCATAGTCTGAAGTCTCTTACATGTTGGACAATAGGACGACATAACTTCTATGTCTAACACCTTACCAGTATCAACTGATATTGCAGCAACACAGCCATTCATAGATGTATAGCCTCTTCGTTGCCATGTGCCATCCACCGATATGCCACACTTTACAATATCGGATGAGAGATTTTTGTTGTTTTCTCCACAATTTCAGTAGCAGCTTTTATCATGGATTCCTCAGCTACTTCCTGAACCACTTTTAAAAGCTTTGCTTCTGATTTTTGTAAGCAGTTTTGGTTAGTCGAGGCAAATTTAATGTTGAGCATAATTTAAATGCCCCAGCAAAACCTTTGCCTATCTGCCTCATACCATATACTAGCCTGAGTATTTATGACAGGTGCATTTACAACTTTTTTGATGAAGCAAATGCAAAAAAAAAAAAGTCACAACACTTACATTTTAGTGTAAAATGGGAGCACAATCCATATCTGGAATCCTCGAATAGTTCTACTTTTTCAGCAAAACATTTTGGGCAGCAAAGTTGAGAAAAAGCTTCCACAATAAGTTCAAGGTCAACGATTCTGTTACCAAACACAGGACCAGGCATTTCTTCTGCAGTTGAGAAACTCTCTTTTCCCAACTTAGAACAGCTAGCAGTACATTCAGGAACTGCTGAAGTGCTATTTTTTCGAAGTGTTTGTGAATTTATTACCATAAAATTGTCGCTTGCGCTTTCTAGCAATACTTTTAACCATTTTTTTAAGTTAAAATAAAGCAGAATAAAACAATCAAACTTTTACGCTGTCAATTCTTTCAGCATGAAAATAAAACGCATATGTAAACAAAGTCAAAACAACAAACTTGCTGCCAGGTTTTACACATAAAAAAGGAAAACTGTATTTCCAAAATACATTTATATTTATTCTTAAATGTTCTATTTTAATTTCTGACTAAATATTTGTATATTAATTATAATATTTCATGTCATATTTTATGAAGAGAAACGTAAACAAACAACTCGCGCGCGCCACTTCCGGTTAGCAGAAACTATTTCGGGTCCGAGAAATTTATGATTAAGTAATATTGAAAAAGCTGTAACTCTCGGTTTCTAATTAAGATAGAAACAAAATTTTAACATATTTACAAAGATAAAAGATTGAATTTTAATATAAGACCAAAAACGAAAAATCGATATATTGACCAAAATTGAGTTTTAGAGGTGTTCTGTCATCTTAATGGAGTATTTACTCGACAGTCAGACGCCAAGTAAGTAATCACGTCATTCCTTCAGCCACAAAAGCACGTGCTTACTTTTACCATGATATAACCATATGGAAGTTGTTGACATTTTTTTTTGGTTTAATTTTATCTAATTAAAAACATATGATGTCATTGTATTTTTGTATTATTTTTAGAATATATATTTGTTATAGGAAATCATCTTAACTATTTTATATAATTGTTTTATTCTAATTTATTTATCTAATTAGGTAATTATCTACTTCGACTAGTGATAGCTGGCATATTTATTTATCCTAGTTATGTTGGATCTAGCATTTATTTATAGTTCTTGGTACACTTGGGTATGGCTTTTAGTTCTTAATTAATTCAGTAGTTATTTATTATATAGTTTTGCGCAAGAATGGTTGACAGTATAGAATTAAAACTACTTTTTAAAATTGTATGATTATCGAATAACATTGATATCATTTCTTTAAAAAGAGCTCACACCTATTATACAACACAGTGTCATTAGGTGTGAATAATATAAAAAATGTCTGTTTGTGTAATTTTAATTAATAATTCAAAAGACAAGAGAAAATATTTATTCTGAATTTTTTCAATTTTTGATAATTTGTGGGAGTATTGTTTACAAAAATTACAGAAATGTTTCTTTGATTTTTACCTTCCACACACAAATTATCGATTTCTAAATTATTTATAATTATTCTTTGCTGTGTTAAAATTTAATGTCATTTCTTTCTTTAAATTAAAATACAATATTCTTAAGGGAAATGAAACCATTACAAAAGGGGGTAACAATTTTTAGAAATGATTACATTTAATTTGATGTGTTATCTTATTTTTTTAAGGGTAGATTCACGAATCAGGATCTGTATCTCAGTAATGTTAAAATAGGTATTTTTAAAGAACATTTATAAACATTCTATTGAATAAAAATTTCCAATTTTTTTACTGAACATTCTTTGGACCATAATACATACTTTAATCTGAGCTTTTATGGATAGGATGCCTCTAGTTATTTTTAAAAAATTATTTTTTGCACAGATCTGGGTTTTTTTTTTTTTTCAAAAACAGTGAAATTTCATTATGTTTAATGCTATAAATGTCAGAATAAGTTTTTGAAAATTCCCTTGATTAAAGTATGTATTAGAATGTAATTATTAAATATGCAAATTTATAAGCTGTTAAATGCAGTAGTTTAGGAAAAAGCATTCCTTATATAGTAAAAATGTTAGTTTTGAGAAAAATGGATTTTAGTAAAAAACTTAATTTTAATTAATGCATAGCAGCTTCATAGCTTGGGTTTTTCTTTCTTCTGCTAAAGTATTCTCTAATATACATTTCTTATGCCTTTTTCAACCCTTGCTTCTTTAGAATTTTGTAAAATGTCATAATTTGCTTTTCGTAGTCTCTCCCGATCAGCTGTTTCCGTTGCTCGAGTTATGTAAAAATCCTGGTAATAAACATAATGTTGCAAGAACATGACATTTAGTGATATTACCTTGATTGTAGGAGCAATAGATTCCAGTTTTTAATGTGCCCAATTGCACAAAAATGTTTTTCGGTATCCGTGACCATATTAAGCAATTTACACTTTCGTTACAGTTTTGTGTCTTACCATGTAAGCATTTGGCAAGGAGATTATTATATATATATATATATATAGTTGCTGATAATTCCCTGTACACATATTTTTATGTAATTGAGTACTTCTGATGGCAAGACAATGTTGTTGTGTTTATAAAATACATCACCTGTTGAATTAATACTATAGTTCATTGTTAATATTCATATTGTTTCAGGTATCTTTGTTTTTCAGCGTCTGCACAGACCATGTTGTCGATATGCACATTTCAATAAATATAGTTCATTGAAAATATGGTAGCCCAAATGGCTCCATTTCAGCGTTCATTGAATTAATACTATTTTTAGTTTTAATACGTTACATTGAATTAATACTATCGGTATTGTTTCTGATGGCCAATTCATAATAACGCTGTAATTTATCCATTTCAGCGTCTGCAAGTCTACCGTGATCATCCAATGTTTTTTGTCGCTTAATTTCTTGCCTTTCATTTTTAGTTTTAAAGCTCGTAGTAGAGTCCCCATCCGTTTCTTAACATAGCCAACACATTCCAAATTTTCAATACCTGTATCTCCATACGGCTGCATCTCGTTAACTGCTTTATACGCTCTGGCGTCACCATCGCCCAAACATTTGGTATATCGCAGACCATGCAAACTTTCAGAGAGTTGGAAGATTTCGATGGTTCCTGAAACTTTCATACTTCCATTATTTCCAAAATGATTAGCCTTACAGTTCTCATTATGCATTTCGTTGGGGCACTTACAAAATCTTGATAAAATTGAAGCATCAAGCACTTTGCCGGTATAAAAACTTGTTGCAATGACAGCACCATTCAAAGACGTATGCCCATGCTTTTGCCAAGTACCATCAATGGCAACTGTTATATCAGAATGTCTGCTGACATCTTTGGCTTCTTTAGCTGCAATTTGCATACTCACCGTAGCCAGTCTCTAAGGCTGTATCTAATCCTGATTCCTTTTTATTAAATCTTTGCGATGGAGTTGGTAAATTCATAACTCCACACAAAACTCTAGCAGAAGACGTGCATTTTACCAGTAAATCTCATTGCGTATGAAAGCCTGGTATTGACTTCATAATACTTATGGTTTCATGTAATGGAAAAGAGTATATGTTATGAATAAGAATAAGAATCGATTTATAATTAGAATCTAGGAATAGAATTAGAATCAATCATTTAAATTCGATAGCGAATGTAATTCGACTTACCGCGATTTTCCTTCAATGCTGAACAACCTAAACATTTCCTATAGAAGCTTGAGGAAATAAATATGCATTAAGATGAGTCATTCAGAAACACGCATAACTTGTCAAACTATATATTTTGCAAATACACACGCACACCGTTACACGTAGGAAAACATTGCACAACACAATCACAAAAAAACGATGCTTCAATCACACACGAATACGAATAGAATCCCATTTTCCACCAACCACAAAAAGTTCTAGAATGAAGAAAAGTTCAGTTCGTGGCGCCATCTCTGGACGACGAAAGGAGTCAACTGTTCTTAACACCATATATATAATGCCGGCATTATATAGAATGCCTGACGTTTTTAGGCAAAGTATGAAATAGGAGAATTATTACATACTTTGCCTAGGCATTCTATAGAATGCCAAATGCTATTTAGGCAAAGTATGAAAAAAGATCCTAATAAGGCTATTTTATAAACGACGTACATTCCTAAGAAATACAAATGTTATACTAGAAAAACAATAAGAGTGTCATTAAAAAAATGTATTCAAAAATACGTAAAGAAAAATGAAAGTTGTACTGAACAAAATTATTGTCTTACTTATTAAGAAAACTTGGCATATTTTGAACAATTATTTTTTATTTATGTATTTAAAAATTTTATTTTAGCATTACATATAATATTTTTATTCAAGAAAATACGAGATGAAATTTTTAAAATTATTACATAATTTAGAAAAATTGAAAGTTTAAAAAAAATATGGAACATTTTAAAATAATACTCCTTTTGTATTTACTAATTATTTGACCTGAAATTTTTTGTAACTTTCCTAAGAATGTCTTAAGCAAATTTATGAATCGATTTTACAATAACTTAATTAATGTTAGAGAAAAAAAATAAAATGTAGATATGCATGCTAAAATTCAATGAAAATACCAAAAATCTCCTACATTAAATTAAAAAAGTATTAAGTTTTTACAGCACAAACTGGATGCCTAATTTTTTGTTACATGCATTATATATAAAACACAGGGGAAAAATCGAAGTGATTGATTAATATTTATGGAAGGAGAAGCATTTTGAATGCGAAAAACACAAACTGAGATAAAACACTGTTAAGTTTCTAATTTTCAAAAAATAATTATTATAAGTGTTCGAGCATGCGCAGTGGGCGCGGCGGTGATTAAGCGTATTAAGCGAAACG
>BMAU01001963.1:0-36890 GCA_019973935.1 Trichonephila clavipes | reverse complement strand
TAATACGCTTAATCACCGCGGCGCCCACTGTGCATGCTCGAACACTTATAATAATTATTTTTTCAAAATTAGAAACTTAGCAGTGTTTTATCTCAGTTTGTGTTTTTTCGCATTCAAAAAAAATGATTCTCCTTCCATAAATATTAATCAATCACTTCGATTTTTTCCCCTGTGTTTTATATATAATGCATGTAACAAAATTAGGCATCCAGTTTGTGCTGTAAAAACTTAATACTTTTTTTTTAATATAATGTAGGAGATTTTGGTATTTTCGTTGAATTTTAGCATGCATATCTACATTTTATTTTTTTTCTCTAACATTAATTAAGTTATTGTAAAATCGATTCATAAATTTGTTTAAGACATTCTTAGGAAAGTTACAAAAAATTTCAGGTCAAATAATTAGTAAATACAAAAGGAGTATTATTTTAAAAAATGTTCCATATTTTTTTTAAAACTTTCAATTTTTCTAAATTGTGTGAAGAATTTAGACAAAATTTCATCTCGTATTATTTTCTTGAATAAAAATATTATATGTAATGCTAAAATAAAATTTTTAAATACATAAATAAAAAATAATTGTTCAAAATATGCCAAGTTTTCTTAATAAGTAAGACAATAATTTTGTTCAGTACAACTTTCATTTTTCTTTACGTATTTTGAATACATTTTTTTAATGACACTCTTATTGTTTTTCTAGTATAACATTTGTATTTCTTAGGAATGTACGTCATTTATAAAATAGCCTTATTGGGACTTTTTTTCATACTTTGCCTAAATAGCATTTGGCATTCTATAGAATGCCTAGGCAAAGTATGTAATAATTCTCCTATTTCATACTTTGCCTAAAAACGTCAGGCATTCTATATAATGCCGGCATCATATATATGGTGTTAAGAACAGTTGACTCCTTTCGCCGTCCAAAGATAGCACCACGCGCGAACTGAACTTTTCTTCATTCTAGAACTTTTTGTGGTTGGTGGAAAATGGGATTCTATTCGTATTCGTGTGTGATGGAAGCATCGTTTTTTTGTGATTGTGTTGTGCAATGTTTTCCTACATGTAATGGTGTGCGTGTGTATTTGCAAAATATATAGTTTGACAAGTTATGCGTGTTTCTGAATGACTCATCTTAATGCATATTTATTTCCTCAAGCTTCTATAGGAAATGTTTAGGGTGTCCAGCATGGAAGGAAAATCGCAGTAAGTCGAAATACATTCGCTATCCAATTTAAATGATTGATTCTAATTCTATTCCTAGATTCTAATTATAAATCGATTCTTATTCTTATTCATAACATATACTCTTTTCCATTACATGAAACCATAAGTATTATAAAGTAAATACCAGGCTTTCGTACGCAATGAGATTTATTGGTAAAATGCACGTCTTCTGCTAGAGTTTTGTGTGGAGTTATGAATTTACCAACTCCATCGCAAAGATTTAATAAAAAGGAATCAGGATTAGATACAGCCTTAGAGACTGGCTACGGTGAGTATGCAAATTGCAGCTAAAGAAGCCAAAGATGTCAGCAGACATTCTGATATAACAGTTGCCATTGATGGTACTTGGCAAAAGCATGGGCATACGTCTTTGAATGGTGCTGTCATTGCAACAAGTTTTTATACCGGCAAAGTGCTTGATGCTTCAATTTTATCAAGATTTTGTGAGTGCCCCAACGAAATGCATAATGAGTACTTAAGGCTAATCATTTTGGAAATAATGGAAGTATGAAAGTTTCAGGAGTCATCGAAATCTTCCAACTCTCTGAAAGTTTGCATGGTCTGCGATATACCAAATGTTTGGGCGATGGTGACGCCAGAGCGAATAAAGCAGTTAACGAAATGCAGCCGTATGGAGATACAGGTATTGAAAAACTGGAATGTGTTGGCTATGTTAAGAAACGGATGGGGACTCTACTACGAGCTTTAAAACTAAAAATGAAATGTAAGAAATTAAGCGACAAAAAAACATTGGATGATCACGGTACACTTGCAGACGCTGAAATGGATAAATTACAGCGTTATTATGAATTGGTTATCAGAAACAATACCGATAGTATTAATTCAATGTAACGATAGTATTAATTCAATGAAGCGAGCCATTTGGGCTACATATTTTCATGAAGCATTTATTGATGCATATCGACAACATGGTCTGTGCCCAAAAAACAAAGATACCTGGTATGAATATAACCGAGCAATTACAACAGGTGATGTATATAAACACAACAACACCTTGCCATCAGAAGTACTCAATTACATAAAAAATATGTGTACAGGGAATTATCAGCAACTATATATATATATATATATAATCTCCTTGCTAAATGCTTACATGGTAAGACACAAAACTGTAACGAAAGTGTAAATTGCTTAATATGGTCACGGATACCGAAAAACATTTTTGTGCAATTGGGCACATTAAAAACTGGAATCTATTGCCTCCTACAATCAAGGTAATATCACTAAATGTCATGTTCTTGCAACATTATGTTTATTACCAGGTTTTTACATAACTCGAGCAACGGAAACAGCTGATCGGGAGAGACTACGAAAAGCAAATTATGACATTTTACAAAATTCTAAAGAAGCAAGGGTTAAAAAAGGCATAAGAAATGTATATTAGAGAATACTTTAGCAGAAGAAAGAAAAAACCCAAGCTATGAAGCTGCTATGCATTAATTACAATTAAGTTTTTTACTAAAATCCATTTTTCTCAAAACTAACATTTTTACTATATAAGGAATGCTTTTTCCTAAACTACTGCATTTAACAGCTTATAACTTTGCATATTTAATAATTACATTCTAATACATACTTTAATCAAGGGAATTTTCAAAAAACTTATTCTGACATTTATAGCATTAAACATAATGAAATTTCACTGTTTTTGAAAAAAAAAAACCCAGATCTGTGCAAAAAATAATTTTTTAAAATAATAACTAGGCATCCTATCCATAAAAGCTCAGATTAAAGTATGTGTGTATTATGGTCCAAAGAATATTCAGTAAAAAAATTGGAAATTTTTATTCAATAGAATGTTTATAAATGTTCTTTAAAAATACCTATTTTAACATTACTGAGATACAGATCCTGATTCGTGAATCTACCCCCTTAAAAAAAAATAAGATAACACATCAAATTAAATGTAATCATTTCTAGAAATTGTTACCCCCTTTTGTAATGGTTTCATTCCCCTTAAGAATATTGTATTTTAATTTAAAGAAAGAAATGACATTAAATTTTAAACACACAGCAAAGAATAATTATAAATAATTTAGAAATCGATAATTTGTGTGTGGAAGGTAAAAATCAAAGAAACATTTCTGTAATTTTTGTAAACAATACTCCCACAAATTATCAAAAATTGAAAAATTCAGAATAAATATTTTCTCTTGTCTTTGAATTATTAATTAAAATTACACAAACAGACATTTTTTATATTATTCACACCTAATGACACTGTGTTGTATAATAGGTGTGAGCTCTTTTTAAAGAAATGATATCAATGTTATTCGATAATCATACAATTTTAAAAAGTAGTTTTAATTCTATACTGTCAACCATTCTTGCGCAAAACTATATAATAAATAACTACTGAATTAATTAAGAACTAAAAGCCATACCCAAGTGTACCAAGAACTATAAATAAATGCTAGGATCCAACATAACTAGGATAAATAAATATGCCAGCTATCACTAGTCGAAGTAGATAATTACCTAATTAGATAAATAAATTAGAATAAAACAATTATATAAAATAGTTAAGATGATTTCCTATAACAAATATATATTCTAAAAATAATACAAAAATACAATGACATCATATGTTTTTAATTAGATAAAATTAAACCAAAAAATGTCAACAACTTCCATATGGTTATATCATGGTAAAAAGTAAGCACGTGCTTTTGTGGCTGAAGGAATGACGTGATTACTTACTTGGCGTCTGACTGTCGAGTAAATACTCCATTAAGATGACAGAACACCTCTAAAACTCAATTTTTGGTCAATATATCGATTTTTCGTTTTTGGTCTTATATTAAAATTCAATCTTTTATCTTTGTAAATATGTTAAAATTTTGTTTCTATCTTAATTAGAAACCGAGAGTTACAGCTTTTTCAATATTACTTAATCATAAATTTCTCGGACCCGAAATAGTTTCTGCTAACCGGAAGTGGCCGCGCGCGAGTTGTTTGTTTACGTTTCTCTTTCATAAAATATGACATGAAATATTATAATTAATATACAAATATTTAGTCAGAAATTAAAATAGAACATTTAAGAATAAATATAAATGTATTTGGAAATACAGTTTTCCTTTTTTATGTGTAAAACCTGGCAGCAAGTTTGTTGTTTTGACTTTGTTTACATATGCGTTTTATTTTCATGCTGAAAGAATTGACAGCGTAAAAAAGTTTGATTGTTTTATTCTGCTTTATTTTAACTTAAAAATGGTTAAAAGTATTGCTAGAAAGCGCAAGCGACAATTTTATGGTAATAAATTCACAAACACTTCGAAAAAAAATAGCACTTCAGCAGTTCCTGAATGTACTGCTAGCTGTTCTAAGTTGGGAAAAGAGAGTTTCTCAACTGCAGAAGAAATGCCTGGTCCTGTGTTTGCTAACAGAATCGTTGACCTTGAACTTATTGTGGAAGCTTTTTCTCAACTTTGCTGCCCAAAAATGTTTTGCTGAAAAAGTAGAACTATTCGAGGATTCCGATATGGATTGTGCTCCCATTTTACACTAAAATGTAAGTGTTGTGACTTTTTTTTTTTTTAGCATTTGCTTCATCAAAAAAGTTGTAAATGCACCTGTCATAAATACCAGGCTAGTATATGGTATGAGGCAGATAGGCAAAGGTTTTGCTGGGGCATTTAAATTATGCTCAACATTAAATTTGCCTCGACTAACCAAAACTGCTTACAAAAATCAGGAAGCAAAGCTTTTAAAAGTGGTTCAGGAAGTAGCTGAGGAATCCATGATAAAAGCTGCTACTGAAATTGTGGAGAAACAACAAAATCTCTCATCCGATATTGTAAAGTGTGGCATATCGGTGGATGGCACATGGCAACGAAGAGGCTATACATCTATGAATGGCTGTGTTGCTGCAATATCAGTTGATACTGGTAAGGTGTTAGACATAGAAGTTATGTCGTCCTATTGTCCAACATGTAAGAGACTTCAGACTATGCCAAGAAACTTTGAATATGAGTCGTCAAAAGCCGACCACATATGTCAGTGTAATTTCAGAGGCTCTTCATCAAAAATGGAAATTGTGGGGGCTTCCCGAATATTTCTTCGATCTGAAAAAAACCGCAGACTGCAATACACTCAATATTATGGGGATGGCGACTCAAAAGCTTTCATGAGTGTGAAAGACACTTACGGATTAAACAGTGTGACCAAGTTTGAGTGCATTGGCCATGTACAAAAGAGTGGGTTCGCGTCTGAGAAAACTGAAAACTAAAACTAAAGGACTGTCTAGTAAAGGCAAATTAACTGATAATTTTATTGACCGACTTCAAAACTATTACGGAATTGCTGTTCACAGCAATGTCGGTAACTTAACTGCCATGCAGCAAAATGTAATTGCTGCGTTATATCACTGTGCATCAAGTGATAAGAAACCGATGCATGGTCAATGCCCAATAGGGAAAGAAAGCTGGTGTTATTTTCAGCGGGGGGTGGCAAATGGAACAAAATGTTTCACAAAAAATATGCTGGTTTATCAAATGATGTTTAAAATAAAATTAAAACCAGTATATTTAGAACTATGTGACAAACAAATATTAAGTAAGTGCTTGCATGGACGCACGCAAATGCCAACGAGTGTTTTAATGGAATAGTTTGGCAAAAGTACCGAAAGGAAGTATTTGTTTCGCTCAAAACAATTAAAGTTGGGTCGTATGATGCTATTATACACTTCAATGAAGGATTAAATGGGTGTCTAAAAGTTTTTAATAAAATGAATATTGAAAATCTGGGGTGTTTACCTTACGAGGGGATATAAACATTTAGATAAATGCAGAATCCGTGAATCAATTCCTAATGCAGACCCCAAAACAAAGAAAACAAAGAAAATTTTAAGAGCACTTAAAAAGAAAAAAAAAATAGTGTTTTAGAAGTCAAAGATGGGGAGAATTATAAATCTGGTGCATTTTAATAAAAAAGTGTTTATCTTGTAATCAGAATGGTTTAATGTTATTTTTGTCGTTTTCTCAAAATGATTTTTTACATTTTCTTACCATAAAACACAATATCTCAAAAAGTTATGCTTGAATGATATAAAATTTTTTATATGTATGTTTTTAAATACTTATACAGGGAATAGACCATTCATAAGATTTTGTGTTGAGTAGAAATTTTTTTATATAGCAATAAAAGTAAAAAATTACAATAGCTTTTAAGAAAATTTCAACGTATAGAAGTTCGAAACACAATAAGTTCCCACGTAATGGTCATATTACAAAAATAAAGAGTATTCTCTAGATAAGGTTGTATGTTATATTATTCAATTTACAAAATGTCAATATATTTATTTTATTTTCAATTATCATGTTTTGCGTAAAATATTATTTTTACTTATTTTTTATAAAATACCCATTTGACAGTAAAAATGTGCACTAATAAAACTTTTCTTGGGTGTTTTTCCTAATTTTAGAGACCCATAAGGTAATAAAATATGCATTTACTGGCAAAATTCAGGTTAATTCAAAAATTTTCTTCAAAGTGTATAAACATTTAGATAGATGCAGAATCTGTGAATCGATTTATATAACGCAGACCCCAAAACAAAGAAACACAGAAAATTTTTAAGAGCACATTAAAAAAAAAAATAGTGTTTTAGAAATTAGAGAGGAAAAGGATTATAAATCTGGTGTATTTTAATGATAAAGTAAGTGTTTTTCTTGTAATCAGATGAGTTTAATGTTATTTTTGTCGTTTTCTCAAAATGAGTTTTTCACATTTTCTCACCGCAAAACACAATATCTCTAAAAATTATGCTTGAATGAAATAAAAATTTTATATGTATGTTTTTTTTTAATACTTATACAGGGAATAGACCTTTCTTAAGAGTTTGTGTTGAGTAGAATTTTTTTTTTTATATAGCAATAAAATGAAAATTACAATAGCTTTTAAAGAAAATGTCAACGTATAGAAGCTCGAAACACAATAACTTCCCACATAATAGTTATATTACCAAAATAAGAGTCTATTCTCTAGATAAGGTTGTATGCTATATTATTCAATTTACAAAATGTCAATATATTTATTTTATTTTCAGTTATGTTTTGCGTAAAGTCTTATTTTTGCTAATTTTTTTTATAAAATACCCCTTTGACACTAAAATTGTATACTAACAAATTTTAGGGTGTTTTTCTAATTTTAGAGACCCATAAGGTCATAAAATATACATTTACAGGCAAAATTCAGGTTAATTCAAAAAATTTTCTTCGAAGGTGTTCTGTTACCTTAAGAGAAATTCATGTTGTCAGGGAAGAGGACTGGTTGGGAGGGGGGGAGCCCCGTCCAGTTTCAAAGCAGCGAGATTCCTGGAATGAAGAAGCGATGGGTGAAAACTCGTAGGGGGGTGGCAGTGGCCGGTGGTTGGGATGTTGACGGTTTCATCGGAGCACCTGATCTCCGTAGAGATCTAAATCTCCTATCAGAACATTTGGGGTATAGCATTGAAATTCTTTACTTGCCCTTGTTAAATTTAAAGTAGAAAAAATAAGTACTGGATTGCTAGTTAATCGGGGTCGTCGTGTGACCGAGGATCATTTGAAGTGACTCGCTCGGCCAATAGCTTCCCGGCCAATGGGTGGGCGAGCTTTCAACGAGTCTTTGAGATGGGAAGTACAGGGAAGGAGTGCGATCTGGGACGGGAGAGGAACTCTCACCATTGGTCGGGCAGCTCGTCTCCCATTGGAAGTACGGGTAGCTCGAAAGAAGAGAGGGAGTTGGCAAAGATAGAAATAAGATTTAGAAAGGTATTTGAAATTTTTGGGACCTGTCTATGGTTACTAACGTGCGTTCGGAAACGCAGACACTCGGGTTTTTAAATAAAGTTACGTGAAAATCTAGACAATTGGCAACAATTAGCATTAAAGGTTTAAAATAAAAGTTGATGGACTAGGATCAGTAGCGCACACAGTAATTTTTCAAGGGGGGAGGGTTGATTGATTGAAAATTAAGGTCGCACTGTTCAGCAACACGAGGGCTTTTGACGACGGACCACGTAATTTTGAACCATGGTCAAGTGACGTGGACGACACCTGAGCTGGCACCCCCTCTCCTAACTACCACACCAACGGGAGGACATTCGATCTCTCCACAGATTTAACGTGCATCGCTGCCCTACACGGTGGGTCTTTAGTGGTACTGGGCTCGAACTCGTGACAAGGCAAGTCAATTTTCGGGAACAAAATACATTAAACTAATAATTAAATCAGCATTAATTAAAACAATTAATCATTAATAACAAATACTTAAATGTTTCGTACTATATACATAGAATTATAATCAATCGGGGGAAAAATCAAGGGCTTTGGGGGGAGAGTCCGGACCCCCAGGATATCCCCTTGTGTGCGCCACTGTCGCTTTCAGTTTCATCGATTCACGTATTATCTCTGCTTGCTGCATTGAATTCCTCCACTATCATAATTGTTAGCAGTCGCTCATTGTTAAAGCATTCAACTTCAATTTTGTGTTACTCGACTTTTTTGTAGTAAAAAAGTATTCAGTCATTTTAAAAGAGGCTACAATGTCCAAAACAAGTGTTAAAAAGAAAATTTTAATGTAGAGTGGCCACACCTACGCAACCGAGTGGACCGCAAACGTTAACATTAGAAGTAGACCGTACCCTGGAAAAGTCCACCCACCCCTGCTCTGGAGTATCTCGCGTTGCTTTGAAGTGAGATGTTCGTAAATGTGTGATCACCTCAACCACATAACACTTTTTACCTGCTTAAGATAAGTTTACGTATAACAAGATAAAGTGACAAAGGTAAATAATCCTATATGTGGAATCCATCGAAAGATTTGTAATATGCTACAGTAGAATTGATTGATTGAATATTAACGTCGCACTGTTCAGCTACACGAGGGCTTTTGGCGACGGACCACGTAATTTTGAACCATGGTCAAGTGACGTGGACGACACTTGAGCTGGCACCCCCCTCTCCTAACTACCACACCACACCAACGGGAGGACGTTTCAGCTCTCGACAGATTTAACGTGCATCGCTGCTCTACATGGCGGGTCTTTAGTGATGCTACAGTAGAAATACTACGAGAAAAATTTTATACAGGAAATGCATGAAGATCGATGATTGACTAGAATTTACCTCTATTTCATTGATTCTCAACCGCTGTGTCACGTTTCGCCAGATTCTTAGAATATGACACAAATTTTTTTTAAAACTAATTATTCTCTGAATAAAAATCCGGAACTAAATCTTTCAGCCGTTTTTTATTATAGAAAAAAAATATTTATAAAAATGTGTTATATATAGAGTGTTATTACTTCCCAAATTTAGATACAAAAAGTTGATAGGGTTAGTAATCCATTTGTGTGTGATAAGTTAATTCATATATAGGCGTATACATTAAAACCAAGAAGAACTAGTTTCGCTCTAATAATAGAGAATTTCAAAACGTTATGAAGAGTATTCATTTTGGATTAAAGAGGCTAGTACCCCATAATAGCCAAAAATGCATTAAAAATGTTTTTATTATCTATATCTATATCAAGACTTTTTAGCGGCCCTGAACACCTACGCAAAAGCAAATCCTCGACCCTATACAAATGCAGGCCCCAACTGTGACCCTTAGAAGTAGACAGTACCCAACATATATTGGCAAAAACTCGTACAAATAACGAAAAACAAACGTGCATTACTTGTAATCGCACAAATCGGTGTGGCAGGCCTATACATAGACTGTCATTACATGTTACCAGTTGACATATCGTTCGAAATTTCAAGGTTTTTTTGAAGAATGCAGTCGTGAAGACATTTGATCGTTGAAAGTATTCGAATCGTTGCCTTGTTAAGGCTAAGTCGAGAACGGGACAAACCCCCTCCCTCCCCATTCCGGACGAGGCTCTGGCCTAGGAAGTCCCTTTTTAAAGACATTTTGTCAGCAAGCCTCCAAATTTTGAAGTGGCCGCGGTAGCCGAAATGGTATGGTATCGGACCGTGACTTGCTTTGTCACGGGTTCGAGCCCAGTACCACTAAAGACCCGCCGTGTAGAGCAGCGTGCACGTTAAATCTGTCGAGCTGAAACGTCACTCCCGTTGGTGTGGTGTGGTAGTTAGGAGAGTGCCAGCTCAGGTGTTGTCCACGTCACTTGACCATGGTTCAAAATTACGTGGTCCGTCGCCAAAAGCCCTCGTGTAGCTGAACAGTGCGACGTTAATATTCAATCAATCAATCAAATCCAAATTTTGAAATTTGTTAATAGTGTACCGCAACATAAAAGGTCGAGACTCAGCTCTATTTCAGTGCATAGAACTTATTTGCACAAAAGAGCTTCTATTTAGGAATTCGGAAAGTAGTTACGAAGTTGCATTTCATTTTAAGTTCCCATTACTGTTTACAAGATAAAAATTTTTTTAATTTTATATCCTGGGAGATTCGATCAAATGCATACTTATATATATAGTTTCTTTTTATATAAATATACAATAACCAATTTAGCAATATTTAACCTACATACCACAGAATTCTCTTACTCTAGTTCGTTTTGACTGAACAACGAATGTATGAACAATTTTTTTTTTTTTTTTTAAAAAATACTTTTAAAAATCAAAAAAAAAAATCCGCAAGATAAAGAAATTATTGACTATATCCGAGGATGGCGCTTTGCAAAGAAATATTCGTTTTTAATAATTCTTCCATAACAAAGACACGATCTCATGAATTAATAAAATACAAAAATTTATTAAGTTTCTCAATACAAATAAATCAGGCAAAAACCACCTAGTCAACGAAATGTGTACATAATTCAGCTCGGCTGCTCTCTTTGTACGTCGATTATCGGGTCTGATTGGCGAAACTTGTAATACCATCCAATCAGATTAACCAAAAAACCAGAAATTAAATTACCCAGACTGATATTCAGATATAACTCGTAGTGAAGAAACTCTGTACAAGAACCATAATCTTCAGCTGTAATTAAATTGCAGGTTCCTGAAATATAAAAGTAATTAACATTTTACAAGTGCAATGCTTTATTTTTGGATTAGCCTACGATGAAACTGCTGACAGACCTCCATATTTGAGGCCATTATTAATCCATTTAATTTTGAAGTGTTTTAAATGTTTTCAAGCCAAGAAAACATTTTTTAGTTTATGTGTGGTATCGCGATCAGTCCCCCCCTTATATACAGCAATACCTCGACTTGAGCGAGAGAGAATCCGGAGTTACGAAATTTTTAAATCTCGTCGATTAGTCTAAATTTTTTCACAACTGAAACTTAGACGGAACTAGTGCTAGAGCTTGATGCAATTGCTAACGTGATTGAAGTTGTCGATCTTGCTGGGTAAATAAATTCAGAGGGGGATAATGACGTTCAATAACTGCTGGATTCCCACAATCAATAGCCGACTATTGACGAGCTCGTACAGATGCAAGAGAAAGACATTGAAGAACTAGTCTTTAGGTTCAGTTCACTCTGATCGAATGACTGTTTAAATTTGACAGGCCTTAGTTTAATAGAAAAACCGTTACAAATTTCACAAAATACATTACTCCAATGATGAGAATATTTTTTTCTAACAAAACAAGGAGTAAACAAAATTACTATGCTACGAAGAAATTTTGCGGGAGAAAAAAATCTTTGAGCCGGCAGAGACTAGTTTGCAAGATTCAATGAAGTCTTTTACATCCAAATTACTTCAGTATTCCGATTGTATTTGTTATTGAAGATATCAGCATTTGTTTTTCTAAATTATAATATTCTTTTCGTCTCCGATCGCAGCTAAAAACTTATATGCGAAATTCTGTCCCAACTTACGCGGTTATCCTTCCGCCCCTCCAATCACGCAAGTTCCAGGTATTACTGTACTCTAAGTCGGGGGTGGTCAACCAACGACCCGCTTTGAATAATTGTGGCCCGCGAGATTTATTACAAAAATACGATTTTGTGCATTCTTTTAGTATAGTGTTTTGTAACAAATATATCCTATAACTCAATTTCTATTTTATTACGTTGCTTCTGTTTTTATACATAATAAGCTGCAGCTGGTACTCCGATTCTTTCGAACGGTATCCAACACACTTCGTTCTGTCATGGAAGTTCAAGTCGATTGCCTCTTAAAAACCCATATTTACACAAACTGATGCAAATTGTTAAACGTCCGGTGATCCGTTGAACTTTTGTGTGGGCGCTTTTCGCGATGCAATCTTTCTGCTGCTCGTGCATTTACTTCTACCAATCTGAATTTGGTGCATATCTGCCTGCTTGGTGTTCGTAGGACTGTTCCATACCCCTCTACGGGTGATGACCACTCAAATAACTGCTGTTATGCAGACCCGTTTCTACAATGCTCTTGTGAACAACGCCACCTAGTGCCGAACGAAGACGTTTCCAACCACGGGTCGCTACGCAAATCCGAATCCTTGTGATATGTAGCCCCACCACTTAAAATTTGCGTCAATAATCCCGAGATACCCTGTATACAATAAAAAAATTTCCAATATGGAGCAACTCCAAGTTATTTATATCAATTGTGTGTGAACAAGAACGCTTCCATTTTTATATTTGCCTAACTAATGTAATGCAGTATACAAATTACCTATATTTAATTATTCAAAAAATATCTTTTTACTTGAAAACCAACAAATTAGGAAGACGAATTCAAGAATATTTAGTTCCTACTTTAATTACCGAAATATTACGGTCTATTTACCCTCTTCTATACTTGCATATATCACTCCATCGACCAATTTCATCAAACCAAAACGCTTCAGATACCACGGAATGCAACCAATAGTGGAAAGTCATTACTGAGAAGTTAATTATGTAAAAACAAATTTCTTTATTTCTCTTTATATTGTAACGAATGTTATTTTGTTATATATCTAAGTGCTTTCGTTTTGCGTTTGAAATCCGAAGTAATAAAATATTTTGATTGCAACATTTTGCTGTTATTTAATTTTGTATTTATTAAAAAAATATTCATAGCAATTTTTCCCATGTATCAATTTTTTTCCCTTTATAATTCTTTAGATTTTAAGTATTTTAAATTTATTTGAGAAATATGGCATGCTATACCTTATTTGAATAAATAAACTAAAATTTTCTACAACTTCACAAAACTATAATATTATACTTTGAAAAAAGATGAGGGGTGGGTTATGTAATATACTTTTCTCCTTTTCTGGTAAAAATTTCATCACACATGCCCACGCACAGACACACACACATTACACAATCCTTCACGTATTTATATCAGCATATTTCAAAGATTATTTTGTATGTTTTTAAATCAGGAATCAAATGAATCATAATTCCATTAGATTTTAATCCTTTTATTTCGATCTATTTGCGTTTAAGTTTTTTTCACTGGTACGTCCTCAGTGAAATGTCATACTATATTCTGAACAAAAATATTCAAATGCACACAAATCACAATCCACTCACACCTCATTGAAATATTACTAAGTTATTTATGTTTAAGAAAAACCATGCCAAAGTCACACCCAAAACTATACATTTGATATTATGTAGAATACCAAAGTTATGTTAATGATGAATTTTTGTACCTCGTATTTTACTGTAAGTAGAGTTTCTGTGTTTTTCACGGAAATGTAAAAATACACAAAATGTACTAACGTCTTTAACTTCCTTAAAAAAAATCCGCTAAAGTGAGTTAAGAAATCTTTTGTATACGTTACTACTCAATTTGAGATGAAACTAACATAAGTATCATTAACTAAGTGAGAAAATATCCTCATCAAGTCCAAGATAAGTTGAAGTTGTGAAAAGTTGTGATCTTCTGTACCAATTAATCATGCCCTTTAGATGAACTCTACTCTCTATCTGTTTGTTCCACTTCTTTTAGCGAGTCGATATTTCTTTTACAATGTTTTTGTAAATATGTAACAAACAAAATGGAAAGGAATTGATTTTTCGGTTTTCCTTTTAAGTCTCTTCGGGAAGTAAAGGGAAGAAAAAATGACAACATATAACAGATAGAAACTGCTGCAGAAATTATTTAAACTGAGGCCACACGTACGAGATATTGCTATTTATTATACGAGGGTCACTCTGAAATTTTTGAGATACTCTTAGGTTCTTAAAGTTATACTTACAAAATTAGAGGAGTGTTCCAGTAGTCTCCTCCAGCATCCAATGCACTTTTGTATACGAATTTTCTACAGATTAAATGCCTTAAACTGCATTCATTTCTTGGAATTGATAAAAAACGCATTTATAACCACATCAATGTCTTCTGAATGAAAACGACATCCACAATAAGTTATTTTTAGATTAACAAATAACCAAAAGTCACACATAGCTAGATCCGGAGAATAAGGTGGATGCTCTGTCACTTTAATTTGTTTTTGCTTAAGAAACTCAGCTGTTAATCCGGCTGTATGGGGAGATGCATTGTCATGGTGAAGCATTAGTCCCCTAACATAAACTTCTTGGAGAATTTCTGGAAGACATTTAGTGGTATACCAGTTTGCTGTTACAGTCTTCTGTCCTTCCAACTTGATGGCTTTTGATCAATTTCGTACTTCTGAATAAAACGGCATACATTACTTTTCACTGCTCGTTGGCTCTTCACCATTGTTGGCATAGGATCATCTTCAACGACTCATACTTTGCTTTCTTGACGTTGGAACGTCATAAAACGACACGTGCGTTTCATCATCCATTACAATTTTAGAAATGACGTGGTGGCCACCATCATTTAGCAATTTAAGGGATTTTTTAATGATTCTGACACGTTCCTCTTTTTTGGTGCTCAGTTAGATTATGGGGAACCTTAAGGCAAACTACTTTTTCATACGTAATTCTTTGTGAATAATTTTGTATATGGCGGCGGATCAAAGTTAAGTTCCTTCTGTATCATTTAATAGGTACAGAGATTATCATCCATTAACATTTTTCGTATGGCAAACATATTATCCGGGATTACTGCCGGCCGTGGCCTTCCTGTGTGTTCTTCATCCTGAAGGGGTTTGGAAAGCTAAAATCTTATTTTTTTTGATAATTTGAAATTTTTACATTTTCAAAATTGTATGGATTTTAACATTTCTAAAACATTACATTAACCTCTAGGGTAATTCGAAGCCATTAAAACCTATTTTTAAATAATCGTTGAAACTGCCCCCCCCCCTCCCATTTGAATGGCGAAAAATGTAAGCAAAGTACTTCGTTTTTGCTTAAAAGTTGAACGTCTAGTTTAAACCAAAACACGTATCTTTTATTGTAAATTGAGCCTTTTATTTTTTAATTTCCTAGCCAATTAGAAGTCTCACTGTATACATTAAAATCAATTTATGTTAAAATGTAAATTTCGATGTGCGATGTACCTTTTCTGAGAAACTACCGCTCACAGGTATGATATATTTATAATAATGTCTAATATATACTGAAAGGAGCTTTTTGTAAAAACTCAAACATTTATTTTTTACAAATTTTTTATGTGAAAAATAGATCAAATTTCGCAATGTTTGATAAAATATTTCATAAATTATTAAAAAGTTCAAAATTAAAGCCAAAAGCTCATTTCAGTATAATGAGAAAGGTGTTCTTTAATTGTATGAAAAATTTCAAGAATGTACGTATAACAGAGAGAGATTTAGAGAAAAGGTATATCGAAAACAGCCAATTTAACATTATCAGTATAGAAAAGAGCGAGGTTTCCGACTCTTCTGAAGAGAATTGTGAACACTGCAAAATTCTTTAAATCATCTGAATACAGTAGCACGACCAAATGTCATCACCAAATGCTAATTGCAACCGTTGAATGCATCCCTCTTGATTTAATCCAGCTTTAAAATCATATAGCACGATAATATTCTAGCGTCAACTCCATTTCTCTTCTGTCTAAAATTTATTTTACGCTAAACAACTTGAAGTAAGTCAGTAAAAAGTCGTCTTCGGTGTTAAAATACTTTATATACATATTTTTCATACTAAGCCGTTAATTTTTATTTTATAACTTCTTGTGTGCGCGTATCTCAAAATTTCAGAGTTGCCCTCATATCGTTCCTGATGATGGTTGTAAATGCGATGTTTAAAGTTATTGAAGATTTCTTGTATATATATAGACAGAGAGAGTAGTTCAAATTTGCATTTCTTAGTGCAGTCTCCCATTATTGTATATAGCTACACTGTTGTTGCTGCCGTGTTGTTGTTGCTACACTACATTTCTTTTATGTCATGACTTGCCTTTTTCATTCTTATCAGAGTTAAGATATCCAACAAGGCTGAAAAAGGGCTTTTTAGGTGTTAGATGTTTGGTGTTGTTTGGTCTATTAGGAAAACAAGAAAAATAATTATTGAGGAAGAAGGACTAATACATAAAAACAGAGAGATTTTTAAGTTGTTTTTTTATAACATTTACTTTATTTAATTTATAAGAATATTTTTAATGCGTTTTTTGAAGAATGAAATTTTTGCGATAATTTATGCACGAAAAACGGGTTATCTCAAAAACATTCCAAAAAAATTCAATTAAATTTATAGCATATATGTTATGAGCCCTTCTGAGTGTAACAAACAGCAGGTTTTAAGACAGTTCGATTTAATTACATTTTACAGCTATTTTTAGCTTAGAACATAATGTAATTTTGAAGAAAAGTCACTAACATAAAAATTTAAATGCTTATAAAATATTTATTCCTTAAAATATTTTTTGTCCTGCAGTTTGTGACACTTCAGATGGATCAAGAAATATATGAATGAAATTAAAATTGCATTATGTTCAACTTATTTGTATTTATGGCGTTTTTCTTAACCTTGAACATTAATGTTTAAATTTCATAATTTTTTTTACAAAATAAAGGTTAATACGCGTATTTTATTTAATAATGATGACTATTATAGCCTATTTATGCTCTTTAAAGCAATAAAAATCTTCCGAAAATCAATTTTTGAAAAATTGATCTCCAAACCTAGTCGCTTACCATAAAAACACATTTTTGATTAAATTCATAAGAAATTAAGATCTCAATTTAATATATCGCATTTCATTGTGAAGTAGAACATTTTCTTGAAAACGCCCTCTTCAGAATTATTAACAACCTCCAGCCTAATGTTCAGGTATTACAAATGATTAAAAACCCCAAATTGACATTCCAACTCATTCTCAACATCATTCTCGACTCATACTCAACACGTTTTGTTGAAAGTAGATATTTTTGCTTTAAATGATCATGTACTATTAGAATAAATATTTTTTAAAAAAGAAATGTACTACTTTAGGGGAAATTTACTTGCAATAGGGGGCGTAATATCACACTATGAAGGGCATGGTGGCGGTGCTGAGAAAGAGAAAGCTATATATTAAAACGATACACTACAAAGCAGCATTAAGGCTCTATTGGCAGAGGAAAATTCACAATTATTTTCATTATTTTTAACATTTTTTACAATATTTTAAAAATAAAATGAAGTTATCAATTTAATTTTAAAATAAATTAAAGAAGATTATCTCTTTAAATCCCTCAAGCGGTTAATTTTTTGCCGAAAATGTTCCAAAAAAGACGCATTTCTTAATTGCATATAATTAAGCACAATACTTAACAGAATGCGACAAAAAAGAACGTTATATTAATATTCAATTTTAGAGTTTTCGCACTCTTTTTTTTTTTTTATTTTGTAAAAATAAAAAAAATAAAAATAAAAATTTGACTCTAAATGTTTGCTTTTATAAGTACACCCTGCATGCTATGAAGAACGTTTCATATATCTTAAAAGAATTTCTCTCATACTTACAAAAAAACAAAAACTCCATGTTAGTACTTTTTTTCAAATGGTTGTGAATTTTGTGTGTGAAAAGGGCGAGAAGTCACACAATCTGAAGCGCGGTGTAATATTAAGTCTTACGTGCAATCGGAACAGAGATAACATCGGCGTTTTTTTAAATATCTTTCCATTTTTATTTCTTCTCATGCAACAAATTGTTCATTGCCTTGCCGATCCCTGTTTTTTATCGAATTTTTTCAGGAGTCTAAATTCTTGCCTTCAATGAAAAATTCCACGCTTAATCACAAAGAAAATTACGAAAGAGTACCATGGACAACCTTCATCTTTCAAAAACACTAGCACTAATAGTTTCCCTTTAAGATATAAAAATATGAGCAAATCAACGATAGAAAGAAGAAAATATCAGTGTCCATGCAGCATATGTGCAAACTGGTTGTAGCCAGCTTTCGGCAGCCCGTACGGTGTACGGGCAAACCAGTTACATTGTTAAAAGAAGTAAGGATTTGAAGAAATACTATTGTAGTAAAAATAAAATAGATGGCTTATACAACTCAACGTTCAAAGGTGGAATACGGATCTGATTAAAATTCAAACATTATTGTTATTCTCTTCATAAATATAAAAATTGATATCACTGTAAATAATTTAAAGTATGCTAAAATTAAAAATTAAATTTCCCGAATAAATTAACTTAATAAGAAATGCTAAATTATAGCTAGGTGACATAAAATAAGCTTAAACTAGTATAGACAGCATTTTTTAACAAATGTCTTTCATTAGGTGTTAAACTGAATGTTTTGTAGACAGTGATACAAATTTCATTTGAATATGGTCAATCATTCAGTGGAAATTGTTATGAATATAAGTAATATTATGAGGGTCGTAATAGATTCAATCTTATTAAAAGACAAACTAAGCATGTTGTGCTAATTTTCTATTTTTTTAAAAAATGATTCAGAATTTTTAAAAAAATCCTATCATTTGATGATAAAATAAAATTTATGCCGCTCAAAGTTTAATTTTTTTCAAAAATACTTACCATTATTATTGAAATGAAAGTTTTGCAAGTGGTCACAGTGTTTTCGATAAATTTAATACTGTTTTTTTTTCGTTCATTCATGCAACATTTCGAACTTAATCAAATGTATATCTTTGTTTATTTAATAAAGTATTTGATTAATTTCTCCAGAACAGATAACGTTTTATTAGAAAAAATTTATCCAAAAAAGTCTTATCCAAAATTATCTTAAAAATTTATCCAAAAAATCTTATCCAAAATTATCTTAAATTTATCCAAAAAACAAAAATTTTGTCTTTATCCTCTGATATAAGATTGTTCAAGATGAGATCGCTCAACAATCTGAAAAACTGCGTGCAAATTACAATGCAATAAAATGGTGAAAATAGCACTTTTCTAAGGAAATTGTCAATGTTTTTTCCAGTTAATCAATGTGAATATGCCTTTTCATAGTACGTGATACTTCAATATTAATATAGAAGAGAAGTAGAAAGATATTAATCTTGTACCCCTCCTTTGTAAAAGGTATCACATCTAAATTACCCAGCAAAATATTTCCTTTGACATTACATTTTCGAAAAGTTTTTCTTTTTTTCATAATCCTAACATCTACGATTTTATAAAAATGTTTGACACAAGATTTTAGAACAGGAAATAGAGTTTCCTTGATTACCAATGTCTTTGCTCTCATATCACGTTTGACTCCTTCAAAAAATGATTCCTTGATTTCCTTGATTTTTTATTCAATCTAAAATTTATATTTTTAATATATAGTATTGATTAATTACCAATCTTTTAATGTACTTGTCAGCAGAGAAAAACTATTGTAACGTATTATACATAAGACAAAAAATCACTTTTCGAAATTGATAAAATATCTTGGAAAGATTCTTTTGTAAAATTAACGTATTATTTTACAAAAATGGTATGATGATGTTTTATGGATGATAATGTATTTTTATAAAGTAGAATAGCCCTGTGTTTTGAATCTCGAAGATTCTGTGTTCATCAGAATGGTGTGACTTCAAATTCAGATTAATAAACGATGTAATTCGGTAAGGCAAAACATAGCACTCAGTGTAAACATATAAAAAAAATGTTTGTACATATAAAAGAAAATATACCACCGTCAGCGATTAAACGTAAAAAGTAGTTACTAAGAAGGATAAACTCTCTACAAATGAAGAAACATACAAACTACCCGCGCACACACATTGTGTGTGTGCGTATAATTTGTGTATGTGTGTGTAATATATATATGGACATTGGAAACAGCATATAAAATATTTTTAAGATAATAAAAAAAGAATAAATACTTAATATAGGACATTTAATAAAAATAGAAAAAAATTCTATATATTTTAAAGTGAGCTGGCAACAAGGTAAGAAACACAAAAAATTGACAAAACCAATTTGTCCTTTTTACATTTTTATTTTGAAAAACTTAAAATCAAAAGAAAGAAACAAAAACTAGAGGCATGAAAATCCCTCTGACACAATTCAGGAAAAATTGCCTTCAAAATATCAAGAATTTAGCTTAAAAATATATTTTTCCAATCTCATTCATATCAATTCATTACAATTTCAGACACATTGGAATGCTTATTTAAAACTTAAACCTAAAAATGGCATATCATGTGAACTGCTTTAATAATATCTTAATAATGTTCACGGGGATAGGAAACATTATTAACTGCTCTTTTTAAAGCACTTCTGAAAGCTCCATAGAAAATATGTTGAAATACGTAGAAGCTTCTCCTGTAAAATGGCTCACTTATTTCTTCAAATGGAACGAAAAGATTATTAAAAAGATGATTTTCACGTACATTATTGTACTGAAATCCTCTTCTATATTCTCCTTTGCTTAGCAGTAAAAGGTTAGTAACTGAATATTGATCACCATCCTCAGAAGTCTTCACTTCAATCTGAGCTTCTACATTTCTAAGGGAAATGTCTCCAAAGAAATTTCGCTGTTGTACATGATCCCTGCAGGAAGAGGAAGAACCTGTAGATACATCATATCGTCCTCTGTATCTCAAATCTACTCTAGGTAAGACAATGTTACAAATTATACTGATGTTGTCTGTCGACGTTAATGAACGTTGGCAAAATCTTCTCTGCACGGTACTTAAACCTGCAAGTTTCCTCTATAAAATGTAACTGTACCAACATTTTCTACATTGTCTATGGAAAAGTCTTGCACATTAAAATAGAAATCAGGCATTTCGTAAACATCCAAATCTGCATTTTTCACATGTTTGGGGAGATGAACAGAAAGTACTTCATCGATATATTTATCAGAATCATTTTGATCTTCCCTGTATGCTGATGTAAAAGCTGAAATTAAATTTATAGATTATTAATTAAATTAACATTTCAATTATTTTTTTATTTTGTATTTATGTTTGAAATAGGAAAGAGTAATTTTTGTGTGTTATGGAAATTAGTTATTTGCTTTGCAAAGGCAGGCAGTCACTTGAAATGAATACATAAAAATATATGTAAAATATTTCAGAAGTGATTATTAAATAATATATTAATAAGTTTCTAGATTTAGATATTGCATAAGAAAAGCAAAGGATTTGTTTCTACTTTTAGAAATGAATTATATTCTCATAAATATACATTTGTTGTTTTAAAATTTAAAATTTAATTTCATCCTGTTGCCTGTCATTACTTAAATACAGATACAAATTCCTTCATATAAAATTTGAAAATACTCAGTTATACTTTTCTTTGTTTCAAAATAGTAATTTTTATTTTTATGAAATTGGAAGATCCGTAGTTTACTAAAATTTCTTCTGCGTATATAAAAAAGCTTTTATTTTTAATTTTGTCAAAGAGTCCTCAGACATAAAAATTTGTATAATTCAAAAATAACAAACAACGCATTAATTGAACATATATTCTATGTTGAACAGTTCTCCGTTAAGAAAAAATTGTTTACCTTTATTCATATACAGAATACTTGTTCTGTAGTGAATAAAGTGAATTCCATCTGTACGAAAAGGATTAAAGTATCGCTTAAGCGGAAGTAAAAATTTCATCTGGATATGGTTTTAATTTTCTTTAAAAAGGTGAAACAATAAACTCAATATTCTGCTTACTATATTCATGAGATGGTTAGAATAAATCTGAGCAGGATTTGTTTTGAATTATAAAATTTTTAAGACCGCATATGATGAATAGTAGAATTAAAAATACTTTTTTTCCTAATAAAACACATATTTCTACTTTTATTTTCGTAAGCTGAAAAAAATTTGAAACAGAAATTTGAATCTTTCAGACAACGTGGCATTTGAATGCACGATAATGAATTGATCTAATTTAGTAACAATTATAATGAATATCCTGAACTTTAAAAATTCAAAAAATGGCTTACCAAATGCTAACAGAAATGCAGAAATAAGCAGCATATTTCTCTCTGAAATATAATTGCATGATTTGTAAAAAAAGTATTTGGAATTAAGTTCATTTAAAAATGTAAAATAAAAGTAATTTAAGGAAATGTACTTAAACATATATATTTGTATGCAATATTTTAAAGATTCTACGCATATCTTGCGGTTAAGTACTTAAAATATTTACGTTATAAAAAGTGAGCAAACTTTATTATATATTAAAAATAAGTGTTGTTTAAACATAGTTTTTCGCAGTTTGTGTGTGTGTGTGTGTTAGCATATTAAAATTAAATAAAAGAAAGAATTAATATGCTTGCCTAATTATTGAAACATTTCTATTTATTTGAACTAAATGTTAATTATTTCAGCATCTTTTAAAACTAATAAGCATTAAATACATGTGTACTTTTCCCAAAATAATTCTTTGAAAAATAATTTAATTTTTTGACAGCTTTCTGAAGTTTTTCAAAACATAAATCGCTTTAATTGCGGAGCATCATAAACTACACAATTTCATTTATTCAAAGCAAACAATTTAACACTTTCAAGCATTTAATTAATAAAATATTTTAACTTATTCATAACAAGAATTAAAATACTTATTTGAATTCAGAAATGTAGCAATCATGGTAAGTAATAATTATTTATAAATTGTAATCTTATCCCTTCAACATGCTAAGATCTGATTAAACTTTAAATAACACACTTTATCTACGTAAGAAATCTATGATTAAAAAATGTGAAAAGAATATCTATAATAGGACAGGACAGATAAATATATTTCGATGGCATATTCACAGGAAAGCTTTTATGATTTTCTTTAAGATAGAATTACTTAAAAAATTTAATACAAGTGAATAAAATATATTTTTTTGATTTTCCGAAATTCATATCCTCATATTTTTATCATTCAAGTGAAAAGTGTTTGGAAATTACAAGCTTATACAAACACAGAAATTAATAATTTCTTTAAAGTAAATAAATTTTATTTATAACAAAAGCAACAAAAACATCATTAAACAAATCTGAATGAGAATCATTAGCCTTAAGAATGAAATATTATCTTACCATTTTTTACACTTTAAATATATGGTAAAGACAAGTTTTTAACAAAACATTTGCTTAAATTCAAGTTTAGTCACGAGAAGTTTTAAGGAGTTGAGTGAATAGAGAAGTTGAATTAAAAAGATTTTTTTTTTTTACATTTGAGAGTATAATTTTAGTAGAACTTTTATTTTAATGTTTCGACACCTTTCAGAAAATATACTTACATACTTAAATGTTTTATTTTACATTCGAAAGAACAGGTTTCACATTTAATATACAGTAGGTATACTTCTAGTACTTTAAGCCAAATGGCATTAATTATACTAAACTTTAATGAAAAATAAATTAAACAGGTATGCTAAGAAATTGTAAATGAAGAATGAAGAAACTGATATTTACCTTTCTGAGACAAATCTAAAAGGAATGAATAATAATAATCTCAGCTTTAGCTTATAAATGATGGTTTATCAATTCATAAAAAAGTTCAAAATAATTTAAGGTTAAATCTCTTTTAATATACAGCAGATGTATTTAATTCCTTTGAAAAAAATAATGTTGATAATATTTCCAAGAAAAGCATACCTTGTTTTCTTTATTTAAAAAAAGTGAGTTTTTCGATGTCTAAACATATAATGATAAGCGATGCTAAAATTGGATCACACGTGCCAAGAAATGTCAAAATTTATCAGAACAACTTGTTTATTATCTGAAAATTCAGACGAATAAAAAATTTACTTTTTTTTCCTACTTGCCAGAATTATGTGTATACTTTAAGTTAGTTTTTGTAACTTAAAGTTCAACTCCTTTCTGAATTATATTTAATCGTTTTTTACATTTTAAAGGGAAAATTAAGGAACATTTAGAATCTTATAGAGTTTTCTTACAAAATATATTTCATTTTCTGTTGTACGATGAACTGTTTATTTATAAATATCTTAAATTTAATTATATTTTTTGTAATAAAAACCAAAGGTTGCCTAATTTAGATAAGATCATGCCGAAATAATAGAAATTAATGAAAAATAATATGATAAAAGGATTTATTGAGGATATATGATTAGTTTGGTTGTGATATGGAAAGATTGTTTTTTCAAAACTATATTTTGAACTTCTTAAGTAATTTATAAGAAACTTAAAACCCTTTTCTTGCCCAAAAAGCAAGATGCAGTCAGAGAAGTTTTTTAAGAGTTTAAAAAATATTCAGGACGGTTAAGATAAAGGACAACGTATACTTATTCATTTGCGAATGACAGCACTATCAAATTTCAACAATGAGTAACGAAAGGTCATTTCAAAAAGAGCACCGTAATTTTCAAGAAAATGTCAACTGTAATATTTTAAACATTATTTGATCATTGTATTATTATATTATATAAACATTATTACACTATCTATGTCTGTATACATGAAAAATAATGAAAACAATAATAATAATTCATTCTGTTTTAAATTTTCGTTCAATAAATGTTTTTTTTTGTTTCCAAATCTGATATCAAGGTACATATTCTTATGTGCGGCCCACGAGATTATAATGTTTTTCCGAAGTGGCCCGCAAGGTGATTTGGGTTGGATACCAATGTTATAAATTATAGCGTATAATTCTTCCCATAAATATTCAAGTCTGAAAAACATAACACTAGATTTCCCAAGGAAGTCATTTTGACTGCTTTTTGATTTTAATTAGAAAACAATTACGTATATAATGACACAATTTCTTAGACTTTTTTAGAACACATTTTTTCCCAAGTGAAGTAAATTTTTTTATTGTTAATATTTACTAATAAATTGTTATATGACTGTAAATAATATAAAAAAATATTAAAAATTAATTTTAAACATATTTTTTTACACATTAGTTATTCTTTCACAATACAGTCATTTTGAATGCTTTTGGGCAATGTAGGTATAAACTAAATTTCAGTCTTTCTATAATATTAAATAATTATACCAAATATAAGGCTTGTAGCAGTATCATCTATATAAGCCAGTAACAGCATCCAGAATGAAGAGATCCATTTGGTCTAATGATATGTTACGTGTTTACGGAACCGAAGATTAAGGGTTCTGTCCACCGGAAATGCGCCAATGTCGTCTCATTAATTTAAACATATTCTGTGTTTCAAAAAAAATTAATTCAAGTGAGAGGGGAACATATGCAATTTAATTTAATAATATTCGAACACTACCGAATTTTTTAAAGTGAAATGTGAGAAAAAGGTATGTTATTATTTTAAAGTTGACTATGAAACCAAATGTGCTTAGAGAGTTGTAAATTTTATCCACTTATGATGCAAAAATATAAATTAAAGATACTGAGTGTGGTGTTTTATCAAACATCAAATTACGAAAGTTGGCTGCAGCGTTTTTATCATTATTTACACATATGACTAAACTTTCTCGTCTGAGGTAACTAAACGATTGTACATTTGAGAGATCTGTACAATAAATTAACACATTTTTTAATTTTATTACAAATGTAACATTACTGAACGGATAAAACAAAAAAATCACGTCCCTATAACGAAGAATGTTGTTACTATTAGAAGCTTAAAAATTGCTTATTATCACTGCATGAGCATTAAGGAAAATAGTATTTTTTCCTTTTATTTACATGAAAGACATAATTGGAATTCCTTATCATTACAGATATATAAATGTTTCATTGATTATTTGGATAAATTCTTGAGAAAAATAAAAGTAATGAATTGTTTTTATTTACCTTTTCTATTTTTTTCATGTGTTATTTTATTCAGTCTTCACTTTACTTCCTGATTCTTTTAGAGACTCCCATTAAATTGTTCAATTAATTACTTGATATCCATTTCACTATTTGAAAAATAGTATTTTAATATATCGAAATATATTTTAGTTTTGCTGGGAAATTCATATAGAGGTAAAACACGTCTTGATATATATAAAAATAAACTGTACACCTCTTTTAAAGATCTACAGAACTAATTGTAAAACAATATTTATTCAAAAGTTTGAAATATTTACATGGTTCTCTAGTGTAATACATTTAATTAAAAAATTATTCTTTTCAGTGGAACTTTAACCAGGGAAAAATGTTTTGATAAGCTTTAACATTTCTCACCACATGACTGATGTTCTTAATGTCTTTATCGATTTTAAGGTGTGCAATGCCGTTTGTGGGGAACTCAAATAAGAAAAAAGGGAAAAAAATTCTGTCTTTTTTAGTATTTACTATCATTTTAATTTTTTCATTGAAATTAAATACATCTGTCGTTTAGAATTTTATCTAAATTTGATTAAATTTTGTAATTCTTTGATTTAAAAAATACCTAAGTTCTTAATTGATAACAATTCCTACATAAACGACACTTTTAAAATGATCCTATAATACTCATAACTTACTGACTTCATTGATAAAGGTAAGTACTTATATTTTGATTGAATATAGTTTAACTATTTTGTGTAATAAAATCATTCTGTGAAATCATTTTTGCAAATTTTAACATGTTTTGTTTCTTTCATCACGATTAGGCAAATAAAACTCATATTTGGAGAACTTTAAAACAAAAATTTATTTCGTAAAAAACCGTTTCGTTGAATGCTTTTGCTTTTATCCATACTAAAATTTAGCCTAGTGAAAATAAACTCACAAAATAATTGAAATTTCAAGCAACTTTTGTGTAAGTTTAAATTTTAATAATACTGATAGCAAGCATTTATTGAATATAATTTTTAAAAAATCATTCCTTAAGACTAAGGAATAAAGTTTTTCCACCGATTAGAAAGTTTATGGAACTTGGGTGCTCTATAATAATGAATAATAAAATTATCAAAATTCATATTTAATCTCTCCTTTTAAAAAAATTTGTGACAAATTGGACTTTAGAATCAAGTCAAATAAATGAAAAGTTTATAACTGACAATTTAATGAAACGTAGGATTTTATTACATCTCATTTATGATTAGTCCAAACAATAAAACTAATGCTTTTTTTATCTTATTCAGTGTGTGTGCCATTAATTTATATATTATTTCTAAAAAACCACTGTACCTTAAATATTCTTTGTTATTTCACGCAGCGGAAAAAAGTATGTTCAAGTTGTTTGGGTTTTATTTGTTGCCGACTGTGTAATAAATCATTGTGTGATCTTCAGTTTAAATTAATTTCAACTGAAATTTATTTATAAACATAATTATTATTCCTAAGATATGTTCCTCCTTTTCAAAAGTTCCAGTGAAGATAATACCGAGTGGGCAAAAAGTCCGTAAAAATTTTAAAAATTCATAAAATCCGGAGAAATGAACAAAAAAAGAAACTGTATGTCACGGGATTTTTTTTAAGCTAGAAAAAAAAAATAATTCGAAAATCATCCGGTAGGTGGCGCTGATGTACTCAAATCAAAGAAACAATGCATAAATAATGAACAGAAAACTTTCACAACTTTATTACACCAGAATATGTTCCACATGACCACCACCACAGGGGAGAAGACATTCCAGACGAGTGATAAATCCAGCAACGGCAGAGTGAAACATGTCCGGATGCATGGAGGATACTTCTCTGCGGATCGCATCTTTCAGTTCCGACAGACTTGATGGACCGGATAGATACACGCGAGATTTCAAATTTTCCCACAACCAGAAGTCTGCCGGTGTTAAATCTGGAGACCGAGGAGGCCATGGGTACCTGCAGCGCCTGCTAACGATTCAGTCTTCCCCGAACGTCTGTATCAGGAATGCCTTAACCGGGTTAGCAGTGTCACTGGTTGCTCCATCCTGCATGAACGTGACATTCGAAATCTGACCTCGTTGAATTAAACATGGCACGGCAGTCTCCCGCAGAAGCGTTAGATAACGCTGAACATTTACCGTTTCCGTTATCCATCCGTTTACTGGGCACTGCGTTTCAAAGAAGGTCCTATGATAAATGAACCCGTAAAACCACACCATACTGTCACTTTTGGGGAATGCAATGACTTCTGTGTGTACTCACGTGGATTAGAGGTCACCCAAATGCGACAGTTATGGTTGTTAACGTCACCATGAAGCGAGAAATGAGCTTCATCTGTCCACAAGATGTTAAAAACCCAGGTGGGATCCTGTTCCATTTTAGAGAAGGCCCACTTCGCAAATGCTTCGCTCTGTGCGGTATCTGCTGGCAAAAGTTCATGGCACGATTGCAATTTGTATGGGTACAGCTGGAGGATTCGACGAAGAATATTGCGGACAGATGATTGCGGAAAGCCCAATCGTCTGGCAGCTTCACGAGCACTGCTGTTCCGTGAAGCTGCTTCAGACGCAATCGCTTCCATTTCGACAACAATGCAGGGTGCACGTGCTTCTTTCAAGCATGGTCGTCCGGCTCGTGCTCGATCCTCCAACTTTCCAGTTTCCTCAAAACTTTTAACAAGCTTTAAGAGACCTGCAGGTGTTAAAGGGTCTTTTCTACTCTTCACATTTTTCTGAACTTGGAATTTACGCAAGGCAATGGTCGCTGATTCCCCTTGTTCATGTAAAATAACTTCACCAACAAAGCTTTATCCGGCGCACTGAGCATCCTTGTTCACATTCACTGTTTGTAATGGTGAAATGAATGTGGATTCATTGAGAGCAAAGGTTTTTATAGCCGTCTAATTTGCATATTTCCACCACAGACGCTTGTAACAGCGCCACCTACCGGATGATTTTCGAATTATTTTTTTCTAGCTTAAAAAAAATCCCGTGACATACTAATGTTGATCCTGCAAGCAGTTTTTTTTTTCGTTCATTTCTCCGGATTTTATGAATTTTTAAAGTTTTTACGGACTTTTTGCCCACCCGGTATATTCGTAACTGCATTAAAAATATGAAGAATTGAATGATAATTAAACAGAAATTACAGTTTTAGTGAAAACTATTGCTATTAAACGTCAAATTCAATTAACAAAAAGGAAGCTATTCACAAAAAGCAATATTTTTCGGTTAATTATTTACGAGCGTCATACCACAAAAGTATATGACAGGTGTTGTAGCAGACCTTGCAAATTTGAACAATGGTCAAGTATTAGAAACGAAAATTAGATAGAACTCTGCACACCCGATTTCAACAGGACTGTGAGCCTTGATAGATTTAACGTATATCAAACTCCTAATACGACGGATTTTAAGTTACACAAGTACACGAGCAAGACACTAAGCCAGTGCTTCTCAAACTTTCAATACTGGCGCCCCCCTTTTCAATCACAATTTTTATCGCGCCCCCCTTATACATAATAATTTACTGAATGCAATAATAATGCACTTTTACGATAAAGCAACAATATTTATTAAAAACCGTACAAATTCATGACATAAGTATTAAATTTTGTATATGTTACTTTTAAGCAAAAAGTTAAGTAATAGGATAATTACTAAGTTATTTTTCCTTTCTCTGATTTTTAAATTGGAACATATCACAAAATGCGGTGGCTGCTTAGAAGACAAAATATAGATATCAGCTAAATATAGAAAATGAACTCAGAGGGTCAATTTCTTATCTTAAAACTCCTTTCAAAAACTTTGCTCTGTAAGACAAGCCCATGGAAGTAGCTAATAATTATTAAACTTTTTCTTAATTTAGTATTAATTAATTAGTCATAAAATACTCTGTGCACCACTCATACATTAAAAGCAGTGTTTCTCAAACTTTCAATACTGGCGACCCAATTTTCAATCATAATTTTTTGTCTCGCCCCCTGTACAACAATAATGTATTTACTGCAATAAAAATGCACTTTGAGAGAGAGACGCTAAAGTTACAATACGATCTTAATTATAAACCGTACAAATTAATACGATAAGTATATTAAATTTTGTGTATATGTAACTTTTAAGTAATATATATTTTAAGAAAATTACTTAAAATATATATTACTTAGAATTATGTTATTTTTCTTTCTCTAATTTTTAAATTGGAACAGATCTCAAAATGATGTATTTAATTAAAGATTTATTTCCTTCAGCATTCATTTCTCAAAGTATAAATGTCATTAGAAAAATAGTCTAGTCAATGTTGCTCTCTATCATATCCATCACATCTGGCATTATAGGGTACGTTTGCGTGAGTCTGGGCAACCTATCGGACGTCTGCGCAAAACATGTAAAAATGCTTTTCCTCGTACAATTCCAGTCAGTTTTGGTCGACTCGATACTCCTATAGCTACCGAATCTAGCTTGAATGTACATTTTTTTTAATTTCCACGTTAATTGTAATTCACGGTAATTAAGTATTTACGGCAGTAGATTAAAACAATATCATACATACATTTTAAGTCGTAAGCAAACATTCGACCATAATAAAGAATCAACAAGTACACAGCATGGTTCCGAAAATTAAATCAAGGCGATCTTCTCAAAAATACTTAAATTTTGGATTTACCACTACTGAAGTAAATGATGGAAAAAAAGCCCCAGCTCGATATGTGTTAAAACTTACAAATCTGTAGAACAACATGTGAAAGTTGTTTTTAAAACATGTAAAATCATTTAGCTATGTTGGCAAAGAATTTTAAAAAATATTTTCTGGATGAGGACAGCTTGGTAGCAAGTTACGAGTGGATTAGGGATCTATTTCAAGATACTCCAGAAGGGCTCTCAACTTCCGAAGAAGAAATCTTCATAGATTTCACATCCAGTGAAAAATTAAAAGGCAATTTTGTAATAAATCGCTCTTTGAATTTGGGGTAGAGGTGGATGAGGAATTATCTGTACTGAAAACAAAAGCACTTCGTATACTATTACCATTTTCAACATCCTACCTTTTTCAAACTGGATTTTCTGCAGTGGATGCCTTGAAGACAAAATATAGATCTCAGCTAAATATAGAAAAATAACTCTTTAAGTGACAATTTCTGATATTAAACCTTCCTTTGAAAAACTTTCCTCTACAAGACAAGCCCGTGGAAGTCCCTAATAATTATTAAACTTGTTCTTAATTTAGTAATAAGATTGATTGATTGAATATTAACGTCGCACTGTTCAGATGCACGAGGGCTTTTGATGACGGACCACGTAATTTTGAACCATGGTCAAGTGACGTGGATGACACCTGAGCTGGCACCCCTCTCTCCTAACTACCACACCAACGGAAAAACGTTTCAACTCTCAACAGATTTAACGTGCATCGCTGCCCTACACGGCGGGTCTTTAGTGGTACTGGGCTCGAACTCGTGACAAGGCAAGCCACGATCCGATACCTATACCACTCGGCTACCGCGGCCAAATTCAGTAATAAGAAATTATTTATAAAATACCTTCTTCAGTACTGATACATTAAACGTATACTGGCTGAAACACCGACTCTTCGCATGAGTTCATTTTTTAAAAAAATAAAACATTTTTCTTGATATAATAGCTGAACTGTAAGGAGAGTAAAACTGTGTGCACGACATTGTATACAAAAATGTAAAATGATATTTTTTTTAGATAAATGCTATAATTGTAAATAACTGTTTAAAAGAACTGTAATTTTAAACCTCACACAATTAGCATTTAGAATTAATGTTAAATTATGAAAAAGAATATAAAATTCCGATGAAGAATAATTGTGTTACTTTTTAACATTTAAAGCGAGAAGACTTCAAAATGTTTTAACCCGGGAGCAGGCACGTACTCGATACTAACATTAATGGTAGTGCGGGGGGACTCAGTCACCCCAATCATTTGTTTAGAATTATTTTTACTGTACACGATACAAATCGGAATTCTAGTGAATATTTTAATTTATAGAAAGTATACTTACCTTCTTTCAAGGACTATTCAATTCTTTGATGATTTGAGAAAAAAATCCAATAAAACTGAACTAAAATGATTCAAAAGTACAAGACCATAATAAAGGACGCAAATCAGACACTTTTCAATTATCCTACAGAAATGTTAAACCAATCAATTCTTTTCCAAATATCGCAAAACTCAATTATTTACAATTTCCCTAAGCGAAAAGCAAACGCATAAGAGATGGGAGGGAACTAATATTGATAATAACCATACCATAAGATTGAAGGTCAATCAAATGATTAGCAAACGTACTATGCAGCCTTGCTGAAAAGTGAATTATGACTTCCTTTTCTTTTTCTACAACTAATGTACAGTATTTCAATAATAATTACAGTGGTGAATTGTTTATCTTCTTAGAATTTTTCTCAGGGTCTGGGTTTCGTTTTTCTTTTAACGAGTAATATTTTATGTTAAAACGTAATAAAAAAATTTCTCATTGAGGAAATACAGCAAATAAAACAAAATGTTTTTTCTTTAATTTGGTTTTGGGATCAAAGATAGCTATTTGATGACGGAGAAAAGCCAGATAATAAACATAAATTATTTCAGTGTTGTTGTGTGTATTTTTTTTTATTATGGAAGAAAGCATTTTGTTTTACTTCTCTTTCCGGTTATTTTTTTTAAAAAAAATCTTTAAATTTTCGATACGCTCGCGCCCCCCTTGTAGGGTCATCGCGCCCCCCCAGGGGGGCGCGCCCCACACTTTGAGAAACACTGCACTAAGCAAATAAAATTCTCACCAAGAATTCGTAGGTATGAGCATTCGGCTACTTCGGGCTTACATAACTTCATCCTGAAGATAGCTGTTTTGTGTTCATGTCTTCTTTAAAAAAATTTTACAATAAGAAATGAATATATGTGAAGTAGAAGGCACTATTGCAAGTCCCCGTTGCATCCCCCAGAGAGGGCAATGTCCCCGACGGGGGAAAGGAGAGACGAAGGAGGGAACATCAGAACTGGACAGAATCCGTTGGGACCGCAAGAGAGGCAGACGCGCATCGGCTGAGCAGTAATAACTCTTAAAAAATAATGAAAGCCAATTAGGCTACGACGCGCGTTTAAATGTTTCACTCCATTCATTAATTGTTATTCTCCCTTTTATTTATTCTTGTTTTAAAAATAAACAGATTATTCTGGCAAATCCCAGTTTACGAATTCATCCCAAGTAACAACATAACATTTGGGGGCTCGGCCTCAAATTAAATTAAAATTAAAAACCCCTAGAAAATACAACGAGTCAAGACTGGTGGACCACGCACGCTTCAACGACGAAACCGGCAACGCAAACCACAACGACGAAATCATCAACGGTGAGTCCATTCCAATTTACTTCTTTATTGTTCTGAAGATATTTATTTACGATGGTCTGTCTAGAGGAAATTGCTGCTATTGCGAATATATTAAAGACGGCCCCTGCTTCAACGGTGCGACTTCTGCACAAAATTGTTAATGACGAACCCTACAGTAAATCTTCTAGAAAGAGTTAAAAAATTCGCGGGTTTCCACAGAATTACGACATTGAAGCACGAAAGGATAAAATTTTAAAAAGGACTTTACGAAAACTGAACTTATTACCGTCTGCACTATATTAGGATTGAATTGCGCGGGAAGTGCCAAAGAATTAAGCGAGCATATATTTAAAAATTTATCAGATCTTGCATCTTTAAAAAATAATTTTACGGAACAATTGACGGATGACGAAGACGAAGATTCGGCGCCCTTTTCGCTTAGAATCTACGAACGACGCGAATAAACAACCCCTCACCCCGCCAATTTATCACTTGCCCTCTCCGCAGGATGTTTTTGTTCCCCTCCCTCAAACACAACGAAATCAAAGCCAAAGTGGGAACGAAGAGAATGTATTTTTGTTAAAGGACCTTTTTTCAACTATGAGGTCGTTTACGGGAAATGATAATTACAGCGTTAAAGCTTTTTTTCGCAACGTAGAAGAAAACTTTATTTTTATCCCACACATATCTGATTTGCAAAAAATTATTTGTGTTAAACGTTTGCTTCAAAGTCCTGCAAAGACTTTTATCCAAACTCTCCATAACATATTAACGTATAGTTCTCTTAAAGCTGCATTAATAGAAGAATTTGAAGATTTATTTTCTTCTTACGACGTCCACAAGGAAATGCAAAAACGGAAATTACGCCCTACGGAATCTCTATTTGAATATTTTTTGGCCATGCGTGAAATTGCTTCAAAAGCACACTTTCATTTAGACGATCACAGCCTGATTATGTATTGTATAACTGGTATACCTGATTCTAACCATAATAAATTGATATTATACGCATGTGTGTAAAAGTATTTCAGAATTTAAAGAAAAGTTAAAAATATATGAAAAGGTTTTTATGCAAAATAATTCTTATAGTATTGATATTAAAAATAAGCGTACAAATGTCAAGCAGTATGATTTTTCTACATCTAATAAAAATATGTGTTCTGATAATAGATTTCATAATAAAGATCAATTTTATGATGCTAATGTTAATAAGAGAGATGAACGTATACGTTGTTATAATTGTGGATTATTTAATCATACTTCTAATGAATGTTACCATAAAAATAAAGGTTTAAAATGTTTTAATTGTAACCAATTTGATCATAAAAGCTCTCAGTGTGTATTTAAAAAACCTGAGGTTAAAAATGAAATTGTTAATGAGGTTGTTAGTGAAGTTGTTAATGAAATCAATTCCTCATCAGAAATGCGTAAAACTGTTAAAATAAATGGCTATTATTGAGATGCTCTTATTGATACGGGTAGTACTATTACTTTAATACGCGAAAGTGTTTATCAAATTCTTGGAAGACCGACGTTAAATGCTACGAAAATAAAATTAACTTCTTTAAGTAAGAGTGAAATTAAAACCTTTGGATCTTTTAAATCCACTATTGATATTGAAGATAACAAATTTATGGCGGACATTTATGTTATTAACAATTCGCAAACAACTATTGATGTAGTTATTGGAACTGATGTTTTAAAACAAACTGAATTTCAAATTAGTGCAAGTGGTATAGAATTAATACCTAAGAAAAAGGATCACTTAATTAATTTAATTAATGTATCTAAGGCACATAACCAATCGGAATTAAAAGATAATGCCCTAGAAGTATTACAACTAAAATTAAAAAATGCAGAAGATAAATGTAAAAATTTAGAAATGCACGTATCTAACACATCTACATTATCATTAGAAAAAACGGCGTTATTAGATAAATTGCATGAATTAGAAGAATCAAATTTAGAAAAGGTTGACAAGTTAGTTTAACTTGAAGAAAAGTACGAGATCTTACAAGAAACACTTAAAATTACAGAACGGCGACTTGTTGAGAAAGAAATTGAATGTGCATCGTTCAAAGAAAAAATACTCATCGTAAACACACAAACGGAATCAAACGATCATCCTAAAACATCGATGTCAACTAAAGAACGAGAAATTAAGCCTAGCAAGCGCAAAATTAAGAAGCCAAAGTCTAGTGGAAGAAATGCTAACAAAACAAGTGATAGCGATGAGAATCAAGCCTTTGCCAAAGAGAAAAATGATTTGCTTAGACAGATTGATTTCCTTAACTCCATTATTTTGGATACGAAGTTGAAAGAGCCAAACAAGAGTAAAGCACAGTTCTTTAAAAAACGCAGACAACTACACAAATATAAAAAACACGAATCAGTAAGAACCCAGTCCGGAACACAACTCAAATTACGATCCAAGTTCTGCGAACCCTACCTAATTAAGACTGTCAAACCCCATGACAGAAATGAAGTTAAAAATGTTGGTCAACACGAAGGTCCTCATCTTACATCCACAGCTGTCGATTTCATGAAGAGGTGGTCAACCGCTGATGCCTGACGATTTTACGACTGCAATTTGAGTAACCCCACAGTGACTCTCTGTGAATAGAACTTTGAATAACGAACTGAACTTTTTCTCTTTCCCTTTTTATAGCTTTTTTTTTTTTTGAATAGCTGTGAGCAGCAATGACGAACTACTTCCAGAAAAACAACACCTGTGTGAAGTACTGGAAAGCATCGCACTTGTTATTTTTTTTCTTTTCACTGTTTACAATTTTGGTTTTATAGGTTTGCTTGCAACATTTTGGATTTTCTTTCGCTGTGGTCAGCTCATTTTCAGGATGGCCGATTGTGAAGTAGAAGGCACTATTGCAAGTCCCCGTTGCATCCCCCCAGAGAGGGCAATGTCCCCGACGGGGGAAAGGAGAGACGAAGGAGGGAACATCAGAACTAGACAGAATCCGTTGGGACCGCAAGAGAGACAGACGCGCATCGGCTGAGCAGTAATAACTCTTAAAAAATAAGAAAGCCAATTAGGCTACAACGCGCGTTTAAATGTTTCACTCCATTCATTAATTGTTATTCTCCCTTTTATTTATTCTTGTTTTAAAAATAAACAGATTATTCTGGCAAATCCCAGTTTACGAATTCATCCCAAGTAACAACATAACATATATGTATACATTTATTAATCAAGCGCATTACATATATAAGATAATCAAATATAATCAAACTAGCTGGTAAACCCGTTCTTCGCACGGGTGAACTTAAAAATTAAACAACACAGATTGAAGGATAAAGAAGTTTTTAATGAGTTAATTTTAGGTGAATTTCAAATTAAACAAAAAAAGCTATTTTTTATTTCAACATTTTTCAAGTATTTTTGAACATGGAA
>BMAU01001962.1:0-57272 GCA_019973935.1 Trichonephila clavipes | reverse complement strand
ACAAATGGTACCGACATTGAGATAGCGTAAAAATTTAAACAGTTCGTTTGGACATTCCCGATCCATGGCATACGAGACGGCTCCGTTGGTCAGCGTGAAACCATTGTTCCTAATACACAACACGGCCAAACCTTGGCTGTGAAAAAATACTTGGGCATTTTCCTGGGAAGTGGGCATCAATTGCTGTGCATAAGGGGGTCTCCGAAACACTCTGGGTTTGAAATCAGGCCTTCGATACGGGGGTCTGAAATCGGGTCTGTGATATAACCTGGGATCTCGTGGCCTTCGTTCCTCATTTCGTCTTTCCTCATTCCGTCTTTCCCTGGATCGCGGAGAACGTTCTTGATGAATGACGGAATCAACCTTCTTGACAGCTACCTTCTTTACAGGTGTAGAAACCACCTCAGGTGGCCTAGAAACAGCTGGTGGCTTAGAATCCCCGGGGAGCAAATCTTTCAAAGGTGACTCGGGAACCGTTGATTTTTCCATGGATGATAATGAGTCAAAAATCACATCTTGAGATGGTTCATGGGATGGAGAAGCCACTGGAGTCGGTGGCAAAGGCGGAAAAAGTGTTGGCACACTGAAAATGTCAAAAAATTCATCATAGTCTGGGGAATTCATTCTTGCAGGAATGAGTATCATGAGATGAGTGGAAGCTTTTAAACTCTACTCTCAAAAAATATTTAATAGGTTAAAAATTTTTTTTTACTTGTAGATGACAGTTTTACCTGCATCCCCTTTAATTCATTTCATGTAACAAAATGATCCCCATTTGTTTCAAATATCACCTAAAATCATATTATACAGTCGACTTTTTGCCCATTATTGTACCTGTTAAAACACCGACAAAATACCAACAGATTCAGCAACTCATAGTGAAAGAAGTTAACATTACCTTATATATAGTATATATAGTATATATTTAATATATAGTAGTATGAATGTAGTAAGAATGTAGCAAGTACGTAGAGAGAAAGTTTCTTCTTTATTACTGAGAATGCTTCTTATTTATTGTTGATATAGTTGTGAGTTTATATCACAAGAATCCCTCTTGTTTCTTTGTGGCTTAAAAATATTTTCCAATGAAAAAATTATTCTTTCCACAACAATCACTGCCAACGTTGGTGAGAGCGGGGGGACCCAAAAAAATGAGAGAACGATTACCGGTCCCGAGCTATGCTCCTTTCCAGTAACCATTCTCCCATTTTTCTGGGGCTCAACATGGTGTTTATGGGTCTATCAACGATGCTCTGCAGATGGGACAGGTGTTGGGAATATTCAAGTGTTGTAAAAGGCACTTTTTGTGAAACACATGGCCACACTGCGTTCTTTCTTGCTTATGTATGGGAGTGAGGCAGATGGGTCATGAATCGAGCACATTAAACACGCTATCGGGCCATTTCTGCCCATAGCACCCATCCTACACCATTTGAGCCAATTAAATCCAGGGGGTAGAGTCTGGGGACCATGCTCTGTCCAAGCCTTGGTCACCAAATTATAAAGTTTGGGTTTGCCAATTAGTCCACATCGCTTGGATAAAGGTTCCCTTTCCTTTGCTGGCCTCCTTTTCTAGGTAATCGTGGAAAAAGTCTGCCGGCTCCAGGTACGCATAAGGCTCTAACGAAGGAAAGTCCCGGAGGTCAAGATTTGGAAATAGCCGTTGAATCTTTTCAACAAGATCCACTGTGGATCCAAGAGCAATGATCTCGGAAGGTTTCAGGGTGTGTAAATGAGATCGAAGCAGCGCTATAAAATTGATGAAATCTCCAAGGTCTGCTCCTTCGTAGAGTGAAAGATTTATCGCAAAGACTTTGTCGTCTTCCATGTCTCATGAATAAAATGATGCGATTGTCTTCTGAGCCCTGCTTTTATAGTAGACAGAAAGCGGAAGTGGCTTCTAATTGGTCGATTCAGCTGATAAGGGTTCCCAAGGATGCCTGCATGAGGAGAGGCTCTTGACAAGAGGCTGTATATTGTACGAGCTGTGTGTATTGATGCGTTCCAACCTTGACCACATAAATATTATTTTGCGATAGGATATTTGTGCAAGTTCAATAGTTCCAATCTTAGCATAAAAAGAAGCCCCAAAAATAGGAGAATGATTACTGAGTAATCATTCTGCCATTTTTGGGGGGCTCAACACGGCATCTAGGGTGCTCTCAATGGATTGGGTGCCCTGCACAGTGGACACGTGTTGCTCATGTCCAGGTGTTGTATTAGGTAATGCATGTGAAATGTATGACCACAATGTGTCTTTTCTGGCCAGTGCATCGGACTCAGACAGATGGTGCATGTAAAACGGTATCGGGCCATTTCTGTCCATAGCACCCATTCAATACCGCTGGAACCAATTCAGTCCAGCTGGTCAAGTCTTGGGGACCATGTCGTCTCCAAGCTTTATAATAGACAGTAGGGTCTCGCAATGTCTGAGAGAAGCCATTGCCTGATTCATTAAGGTGAAGGGCGGTTGGATGGATGGAAATGGTGTTGTCACAATCTGACGCTGCTAGGCGTCTTAATGTGTCTCGTAGTGTGGTCAACTGTCTCTGGAATCAATATCAAACCGAAGCATCTGTGTCTAGAAGACATGTTCCAGACCAACCACGAGCCACAACACCTGCAGGAGACCATTTTGTCACTTTTTCGACCCGAAGGAGAAAGATTTTTGTGTCACAACTTGTTGCATACCACTGTGTAGCATCAGGGAGTAGAATATCCGCTAGTACGGTGCGAAGGCGTCTTCACAATTCAGATCTCTATGCAAGGCGACTAGTTGTGTGTGTGCCTCTCAACAGACGACAGAGAAGGGACCGAGTATCTTGGGAAGGTGAACACGTTTCCTGGACCAGACAGCGATGGGCTTCTGTACTTTTTACAGACGAGTCCAGAGTCACACTGGAGAGCAATTCAGGACTCTGTTCAACTGAAAGGAACGAAGCACCAGATATCATCCATCCAACATTGTTGAAAGATACAGTTACCGAGATGGTGGAACAATGGTTTGGGCAGGGATCTCACTCGTTGGTCACACTGACCTGCATGCGTTCCAGGAAAGAACTCTGATTGGTGTGAGATATCGGGATGAGATCCTTGATCCATATGTCCACCCGTATGCCACTGCAATGGCAATGACATCATTCTGATGGATGATAATGTACGAATTCACCGAGTTGTAATTGTTGGGGAATATCTTGAGAATCTTGGTTTGGAGAGAATAGAATGACCAGCTCAATCTCCAGACTTAAATCTGATAGAGCATCTTTGGGACTATCTTTATAGACAGGTTGCTGCTTTAAATCTACCTCCAAGATCTTTAGGAGAACTGGAAAAAAGCTTACTCCGTGTCTGGTCTTCACTTCCCATTTCGGTAACCGACAAATTAATTGATAGCATGGAAATTCGATGCCACCAATGCATTCAAGCTAGTAGTGGGCATACTCTTATTAAAACCCAGTTTTGTTATGTTTCTATAACATTTCACCACATAAAACTGTAATTATTATTTATTCCAAGAATGGACTTTTCCGTCGAGGTTGCCTTTTATTGTTGTAAATCATTTTTGAATTTTGTTACGTAAACTTCTATCTTGCAGTCAATACATAATTGTTTTGTGCATATGTCATCGAAATGTGGTGTTTCTACATTCATTCATTTGCAAATAAGGCGCAAAAAACTTCCTTAACTTTTGGAGGCCACCTTTCTCAAACTTAGCAAGCTATTGATAATGGCTTCTTCGTCTTCTTAATGTCATTCTGGACTAACATCAACTCTCTACGTCAAATCTCAACGATAAATAACGCTCACGAACTTTATAGTGCATACTTAAAGTACACTTGATTCGTATCTTTAAAGTGACGCAACTAGCACCCCACTTACGTACTTAACACGAAAATTAAATCAAAGTCATCTTTCAGATGTACAAACGCGTCCACCAAATTTCATTGATATAGCACAGCTCCATCTTAGTGATGGGATTTTTATTTCCATCTGTGTTTTTTACTAATGAAGATAAATGAAACAAAATTAAGTTATGTGACAAGAGCTAGGTCAAGTTCATAGCAAACTATTTCAAGCTAGTTGAATTTAGACCTTAATAGCAAGATAAGGATTAATAAAAGGGGCTCTGACTGAAATCCATGATATGAATGAGGAAAAAAAGATCACAATACTGCAGGCAACTTTTTTTTGAAACAGATGGACAAATATGAAACTCAATAATAACCATGATTTAGAATACCATACTCCAGAAAATATATGCAACTAACAAATCATACAGGTAGTAATCAGTTGAGCTTGAGTTATTAAAATGGGTCTTCTAAAATCTTTAGAAAATTATGTACAAAATTTCAGAAATGAATTTGGAAAAATGGAACAAGGAGCGACTAATTTATCAGACTCTCCTTTGAAGAGGAAGCTGGACACGCTCGAGGCAGCAAAAGGGAAAAAAATATTTTTGGTTAAATTAAAGAAGACAATTAAGAATTTTTGAATATTTTATAGAAGGGAATATTTTATAGTGAATTCTTTTATGCCTTATGCGATAGGGCAAAAGCAAAACTATCCTGAAGAGCTGAGATTTATGAAACTGTCATAGAATACTTTATTGTATTCTTTGACCAGACTAAGAATTTGACTGCATTTAAAAATTATATAAGCTACACATAAACTAAAGGAAACTTACAAAAATTATATTGAATATTTTAATTTTGATGATATGAATTGGATCATTTTGTCCTATTTTTCCAAGAAAAAAATACAATGAAAACCCCATTAGATATCTATAGAGTTGGAAGAAAAATGGTCTAAGTTTCCCTAATGTAGAAATACTTTGGAAAATATTTTTAATAATATCGATATCGAATGCATCAGGTGAGAGATCTTTTCAGTTTTAGAGCGTGTTAAAAATTATTTAAGTACTATGGTAGAGAAGACAGAATTGAATAACATGGCCATATTATACACTTACGGGAAAGAAACTCCAACACTAAGAAAAAATTATTGTAAAGTTATTGGGATAACTACGAGAGTGCTCATGCTGTAATATATATATAGGAAATTTCTCTCCAGTTCATCACTCAGGGTGTAGTTTCAGTGTGTCTAGACAGTAGACAGTTTCTCTGCAGGCGTTCCTCTGGCATCCTTCTGAACAACACACGGCCATCACTGGCAACAAGGCAGAACCTGCTTCCATCAGAAAACACAACAGATCTCTAATTTAGTTCGCCCTCCAATTGTGATATCCCCACCGATGGGGATACTCTCTCTCCACTTTCCACGCAACCTATGTCTGAGGGAACGAAAGAGGAACCACTAAATTCTGCCATAATAAAAAGAGTTTATTATGATCTTAATTTATATACAATCCAACAACAATACTAGTCTAGGAGGATAATGATCAAGAGTGAAACGACGCAAATCGTATTACTGATAAATAACGCAATTAACCACTAAATCTATCTTTATAGATTAATTCCTATCTTAATAGTATCCGCTCTATTCATAAAGTTTAAATGAACAAGCTTACCGCTATTTCCTGGGCAAACAGCTATGGTCAGTATATCAATTTCTCTTTCCATCTGACTTGCACGGGCTAAGACAATACTCCTTTGGTCTCGGACCCACTTTGCTTATCTTCAGTACCACTGATAGACCGACTCATAAAATTAAGAATCTTCTCCTAGACTTTATCTCACTTCACTTCTAGCATTACTTCTCCACTTAGCGCTCAAAGCTTCACTTAGCGCTCAGAGCTTCACTTAGCGATCCTCGCGAATGCTAACATTCCAATATATATGACTAATAATTTGCCTAAACACGCTCTCTTCTTGGGTTGGTTGGAGAGATGATGATGATGATTGTGAGTTTTAATGGCGCAAGGGCCAATTTTGGCCAAGCTGCGCCAAACACTAGTGAAAAGAAAAAAAAAAGTCTCTCATTTTTTAAAAGATATATGTATAAAAGTATATGCACAGATGTATATGCATGCGTGCTTGCACGCATGCATACATATAATATAGTAAAAATACAAAGAAACACACAAATCAAATCAAATGTAAAAATCCACTTTGAGCACTGGCTTCATACCACTGGCGTCACAAACGGCAATGACTTGGAGTCCATGGAATACGCGCTACAGGGCGCTTGGCTTGGAGGCATCCTTGAAGTAACCGATTTCTAACAGCTCGTTGTGTCACTGTAGTACCAACTGCAACTTGAATTTCTGCCACAGATGCAATACGATGAGCTACAGTCGTACGCCGAATGCGGCGGTGTTCCCTCTCAGTAATTGCATGTGGCCACCAGGAACCAAGTAGTACCATCCCTTGACCACTGCTCCCAACAATCATGCGCAGTGAATATATTCCGGCCAAATCTTTTTGCAATATCGTTGAAAGAAAATCCACCTTTCAGTAGCCTTATTACGCGACCTCGTTCATCTGATGATGACTTCGTCTTTTTAAAGGCATTCTTGGCTGACATCCACTCAATTTGTCAAATTTTACGGACAAATAACACCCAAAAACTTTACAGCACTCATTTAAAGCAACCCTAATTAGTCAAGTGCTGAGTGGAGCGACTAGTGCCACACTTACGCGTGAAATTGGAATCGATGTCATCTTTCAGATGTGTAAACACGCCTACCAATTTTCGTTTATGTAATTCAAGTGTTTCTTGGTGTCGGAATTTTTTTTCGTCAATGTATATAGAACAAGATGTTTGAACAAAAATAATTGATTAATTTGCCAAAGAGAAATTAAGGAGTAAAGTCGTATAGCAAAATTGTAAAAGGTTTATTAAGGTTTTTAATTTTTTTTAAATAGTGTTAAGATTTTTTTTTAGCCATTGAGTTTTATTATTAACAATGCATTCTATTTTAAGAATTTAAGGTCAGTGAATCTTTACACTGTTTTAGTTTTTCGACTCTTGAGCCTAGGGACCTCAAATCTCTTACAGCCAGTGGCCTCAAACAACCTTAATCCTCCTCTGCATGCAGTGTACATACAGCAAAAATAATTGATGAATTTGTCAAAGAGAAATCAAGATTTAAAATTACATAATAAAATTGTAAGATCTTTAGTGAGGGTTTTAGCATTTTAAAGTACAGTTAAGATTTTTCTTGAGCCGTTGAGATTTATTATTTGCTATACATTTTTGATTTCGAGAATTTAAGGTCAGCGAATCTTTACACTATTTTAGTTTTGTGTCCATGGGCCTCAAATCTTTCACTGGCAGGCAGAGGCGTCACGAGACAAAGTCCAACAGGACAAAGAGCGTATCTTGTATCCCGATTAAGTCGGGGTCGTAAACAATAAAACAATTAGATAAAAATAAATAATTAGCATTCCAGCTAAAAAACCTGAGAGAGTTTTTTAAATTAAAACAGATGAATTTTAATTTAGAGTTTAGACTGTAATAATGACAGCATTTCTCCCCACTGAGACATCATCTGGGCCATTTTTGTAATAACTTCTTTGGCATCCAGTGAGTTATTATTTGTACCTTTAACAACTTCCGCGAAGGAAGGTTTTGTTTGTTTTTGACTCTGCTTGCGCGCAGCCGCTCGCTCTTGCCAGACATTCTTCGTCGCTTTTGTCTTGTTGGGTTTTGTGTTGATTGGGTTTTGGGGGCATCCCGAGAAGTTTGCAGGGTGAGACGATCCCGATCTCAGCGACGGTACCCCTTCAGGGACCGAAGTCCTCCCATTAACACAACATCCAATCAGAGAGCTCCCTCTCGCAACGCGAGAAAGGACCCAGGGCATCGCTGATCTACACATCCACAAACACATCACGACTAGCTGCTACCCCATTGGTCAGGCAACCATTCAACCCAAGGCCACTATTGGCCGACGGTTACTGTAAGTAGAAACTCGAAAATAAATTTCTTCCTAAATATTCATGATTAAGTTCACTTTAATTTTCTGCACTTATTAATTAAATGTCAATTTATTTATTTTTCTTATTATATTTTTTCAAATGGGCAAGTTATCTAGTTATCTCATGTTTTTTATATGTCTGATAGGAGATAAAAGCCCTGACGGGCTAAATGCTCCACAAAACAACCCCAGCAACAAGCAAACCTTCCACACAAACAGCACCCCTCCCCCCACATCTACCTAAGATATTCTATTAACCCTCTAACTGGATACCTTCCTCCTGAAAAGTTATTCCGAAAACGTTTTACTCTTATATTGCTATTCCCTTCAAAAATGCAACAGACTTCAATTCTTTCCCCCTTTTAAAACTTGGGAGGTCGAAAGGGGACAACTTTATGACTTGGTTCGGCGTCTTTAATCAGTAAGAACCAGGATAGCAATCGTTTACAGCTAGCTGTTGTTGCCTTGGGCAATCTTGTATGAAAACCGTAGTTCCACTCTGTCGTTTTCCCCATAGATTCAGTCACAGTAAAATTAAATTAAAATGCAGGGTAAAAAAAACATGAAATAAATGGCGTGTTAAAAGTTGAAAAATAGTTATATTTTCTTCAAACAAAATTTATTTTTCTGTCATTTTTTAAAAATTAAAAAAAAATATTTTGGTATTGCGATTTGAACTAGAAAAAAGCGTCCTGTATTCATTTTTGAATATGAGAGTAAGAAAACGCGCTCACTTTCCTGTTTTTAAAAAAAGTTATGAGGTAAAAAGAGCAAAGGCCCTATCTCTCATTTTTAAACAATAACACAATAAATATTACATACGATGATTATATTTATGAAATAAAACCGATCTTTCTCTATTCAGTTATATTTTTAATTTAACATAGCATAAAAAAGGATTTCAATACTTTTAATTTATTTTAATTAAAATCATATAAAAGATATTTTTATGTTAACTGAATATTTTTCGGAAAAAATTTAAATTTTCCTTCCTAGTGTTCTCTTTTTCGAACTTCTTGTATTAAATTAAAATTCCTTTTCTACATCGGCATTTGTGATGGACATAACACACATTCAGTCAATAATTTTTAATTTTAATGGGGGATATACTTCTTCAAATGCGCATGACAGTACTTCTAACCATTTTCTACTCAAGTTAAATTTCTTATCTTTCTGTTTCTTTTATTACAAGGAAAATGTCACACATCGATAACTACATTTTCACACAATTCAGTCATTACAAATTCTATTGTGAGAAAAGTTCTCCCTAATTAATTTTGTCTTTCAAAACAGTACACTTAAAACAATTTTGTTCAGTGAAGTTAACCGACAGTTCCACAATGTATTCATACCAAATTTTAAAAACAAATTTAACACTTGGAAATGTATCCTGTATTAAATTTTTCAGTATACACAAATATTTCCTGCTGTAGGGAAGATATAGTATGAGAGATGTGGTGTGCGGTTGTGAAAGAATGTTTTCGTACGTGTAGACTATTTTTGAAAATTTAAATATCACTGAAGCTGATCATATAACTGCAAATGAGCTTTATTTTAATGTGTGCTGGTATCAAAGTAAAACACTTTACTATATTAAACAGCCTATGGGTTTATACTCAATATCAAACTATTCGCAAAATGGCTTACAACTTCTATTCAAATTGTAAAGAAACTGAAATATAAATATATCTTACTGCAGTCAAAAATATTCATAATATGTAAGTATCCTATTTCCCCACTTATTTCTGTACATTTTAAAAACTGTAGCTGAATGCAAATTTTATATTTATAAACGAGGCATAAAAGCTCACACAGTCGTAAAAATGTCTTTATCATTTTTAAATATACTACAATAAAACGTATATGGATTGTAAGATCAGTTGTAAAATCCTAAAAGCTTTTAGAGGAGCTAAAAGCATGTAATTTTGGATTGATCAAATTTTTAATATAATACACAAATATACATGTTATTAAGCAAATACATTTGAAAAAATCAAACTTCCTTCTGAAATAAACGTAATTGAAAGAAAAATGTTTAATTGCAAATGAGTGGAAATACATCTTTATCTAAGGGGTATCCCCAAAGTGAGGTAATCCTCAAACTTAAGACTCACACTCAGTGGCACAACAATCCATGAGGGCCAGGAACTATACTGTGCCCATTATAATACACGTGACCATTGGACGCTGAGGTGCATGAACAGATGTCCCGATTTGGTGGTCTGTCTGAACAGAGACCTTCATTGATTAAGACCCGAAGCAAGCTTGGTACTCATTTATCGACCCAATGTAGCGGCGATGAAAGGCAGAGTCGACCTTGCGCAGCCCGTTAAGAGAACCCCAGACCTGTGGTGTGGAAGCACGATACACTACCACTCGATCTTATTCGGTGAAAAATAAAATTTAATGTTGGAATCTTATATAAATCCCTAATGAATGAGGGAGTCCAAACTTTTTTTTTCATGTAAACTGTTTAGACGGAAATGGTTAATTATGAACATTTCACAAGTTGCATAAATTAAAATTAACCGTTATAGTTTACATAAATTTTTAAGGGTGCTAAAGGTGTATTTCGGCTGCACGAATTAATTTTAAAAGGAATACGGTTACGAAAAAGTAGTACAAATCTATCTAAAGTAGGGTTGGTTACCTTACATATTGTCAAACACAACAAAGTATTGGGAGGCAATTCCACAATTCGTTGTTATAAAAATGTATGGAAAATTACAAGACTTAGTTTTTGCATTTGTAATTTATATATATTTTTTTCCTGAGAGATTTAAAAGCTAGAGCGGCATCCATCAAAACCGCGGTTCCCTCTCTGTGTTTCCAGATCGCCTCTGACTAAGCCGGCTCTGCCATAGTAAGTGAAAATGCCGGATTTTGTTTGTCAAGATCATTTTATAGCAAACTGCATTTTTCATGTATTTTAGATGGTCTTTTTATATTTTCTACATCAATATCTTAATGACTGAATTTAAAATTACATAAAATTCTTGACATTCGCATCAATGACCATGATAATTTTTATTAGTATATGAATGTGTCATCAAACGATTACATGACTAATATTAACATATTATTTTAACCATTTAATTAATATTAAGTATAACATAACGCAGACAAATTTTCTGAACTTTAAAATAAATATTTCGAAAACTACTTCAGATATACTCAAAATTTTTCATTCCTACGCTTTAGCTTCTCAGTTTTGCTTCTATGTAAGAATTTATTGTAATTGTATATTCATCAATTTTTTAGTATATTTTTTTGCTCTTAGCATGCGGTTTTCAACTGAATTGTATGAAATCTTCGAAATATATTAAATGAATGATTGAATATTAACGTCGCACTGTTCAGCTACACGAGGGCTTTTGGCGACGGACCACGTAATTTTGAACCATGGTCAAGTGACGTGGACGACACCTGAGCTGGCACCACTCTCTCCAAACTACCACACCACACCAACGGGAGGACGTTTCAGCTCTCGACAGATTTAACGTGCATCGCTGCCCTACACGGCGGGTCTTTAGTGGTACTGGGCTCGAACTCGTGACAAAGCAAGCCACGTTCCGATACCTATACCACTCGGCTACCGCGGCCGAAATATATTAAAAGATACCAAAGAAGCTATATAATAAAATTTGAAATTTTTATTATACTCAAACAATTGCTAAAACTTATGGTAAATAATTTTTAACTGCGCGATGCATTTTTTTTTCGAAATTTCAAATGGAATTTCTAACATAAAATTTCTAGCTTTATAAGGTCGAGATTTCAAAAAAAATATCCAGATTTTAATTACTTATTCAGTTAGCCTTTAAAAAAGATAAATGTTGAGGTATTTTGTATAAATAGATATTTTTGAACAATATATAATTCGAATGTTTTTCAATAGCTCGAATTTAAAATTGATTTTTATGTTTATTTATATGCATAAATGTCTACTGTAAATGTTTCCGTATATTTTTGATTACCATTTATTCAAACATTCAAGTTATAAAAAAAATGTGTGAAAATCTTCATTCATGTTGTCTTTGATTTAAACTGAAGTTCAAGCACTTAAAATTCAAATATAATTCTGTGTATTTTAACAATATATAACCAGGCACTGTACTTAAACTTCCCTGAACACTTAGGCTTTTAAATCTAAAAAAAAAAAAAACTAATAAATCTTAATTAGTTTTTTTTCATTATTATTTTTATCAAAGTGTAAGATAGAAGTTGGGGGGTCTTTGGGAGACTGGATTTTATGAAATCTGCCGTCCCATATCGAAAGTAGTTGAATCATTAAAAAGTGGTAGTTGGAAATTCTAATGCACATAATGTAATTATAGTTCACTATTGTTCTTAAAAATCTATTGTCCGAAATGTTCAAAATGTTTAATCATGAGTTCGTTTGCTGTCTTGGGTGAAATAGTAGAGAGTCTTGAGAGTTCGTTGTGGCTCGCGAGGAGCCGTGCTTTCCTTAGCAGTGTGGTTGGAGCATGATGATTGATGGGGGGACATCGGAGGTGAAGCGCTTGTCCGGAGGAGTGACGTCATCTCGTAGAGGAGCGGGCTGTCAGTCTTGATGGATGGCCTTTCTGTCGTTGTCGATCCAGTTGTGTGAAAGAGGGCACTTCTATTGGATGTTAGCAGAAAGTGAGAATCCTCTCTAATGGCGGAACGGAAATTAGAATTTTCAGGTGCCAACGCCGAAGGCGTTTATACCTAGTATGAGAAGAAAAAAGGAAATCCATGATGAAATAATAAAAATCAACAACCCCTCAAAAGGAGGGGGAATGAACGAGATGCCTACTACGCCAACCGAACGAGCTGGGTTAACACCCAGAAACAGGTTGGTGACGTAGTGGCATGAATGAAGGGAAGGACCAGGAAGAAAATCCATCGTCAAAAGATGTACATGGAGGGGGAGGTGACAGCCAGAACTGACCCTATTTCGATTTGCAGTAGAGCATTTGATGTTGTAGATGTTTGAAATTAATGTGTATTTGTTGAGTTACGGCGGTTTGAGCGGTAGCTGCCATTTTGCTGTGGCATAGGCGTATTTCAATTTAGGATGTGGATAAGTGAACATTGTTTGTGCTCGAATTATTGGATTGTCGTGATTTTCAATAGATCTGAAAACATTCCTAGCTAACTTAGTAATGTAACTAGAAATCGGCTCCATGTGTAGGTCGTAGTGAATAACATCATTTCTAACGTACCAAGGCGCGTTAGTGATGAGTCGGAGTATTTTGTTTTGGATAACTTGGATTTTTTTCATGTGGGTGGCAGCCGCTGCTCCCCAGACAGGAGAAGCGTATGTTATAATTGGGCGCAGAACTTGCTTGTATAGAACGACTTTGTTTTCAAGGGAAAGTGGAGAATTCCTCCCTACAAGGGAGCTCTCTAATGGCTGTGCCGAAGGTTGTGCAGAAAGTAGTGGGGAAGGATTGAATATTTCCTGATAGATGCATTGAATTTAGGATTGATGTGAGTTTAGAGTAAATTAGAGTTTAATGAAAATTTAAAGAAAAGTAGATTAAAATTTAGTAAGAGGGGGTTCATTCGCCGATTGGTGAATGAACATTTAAATAAATTAAGGCGGATTGTAGGAGTCTAGGAGAATTCTCCTAGGTCTTTTTGAGTATCCAGAGGGGTGTAATTTTCTAGATTGATGATGTTGGTATTATTGATGTTGGGGAGATTGTCATAAAAAATTTTGGCTAAGTCTTGTATATGTTTTTTAAAAGGAGGTATTTTGATGGCTCTGTAAATATTTTCGTTTGAGTTGTATCTGCATGCTCTTACGATACATCGGATGATAGAATTTTGTGCTGTTTCTAGGATTTTTATGTTTGTATTAGCTGCGTAGCCCCATATGGGACATCCGTAGCTCAGAATTGGACGCAAAACGGCCGTATAGAGAAGTACCTTATTGTATAGATACATATTGGAATTCCGGCAAATTAAGGGGTAGAGTTTCTTTAATGCGATCCGGAATTTATCGCGCGCATAAAGAATATGAGGCTTCCATGTGAGGGTTTTGTCAAAAGTAATTCCAAGGTACTTGGTTGATTGAGACCAGCGTAGTGGTGTGGAATATAGAGTGGGCGGCGCAATTGGTTTACGAGCTTTAGTGAATAACACCGCAACGGTTTTATCCACATTGATTTTAATCTTCCAGTCGTTAAAGTATTTTTCGAGTAATGCCAGGTGTTTGTTAAGTGCAATTGTTACTGATTTTGTATTTTTGTAAGTGGCTGAGATCGCAGTGTCGTCAGCATATAAGTTAATCATGGTGCGTGGGTGTGAAGGTATATCATTAACGTAAATGTTGAATAACACAGGTCCCAAAAGGGAACCCTGTGTTACCCCAATGTTGACGCGGTGTGTAATTGAGAGCGTGTCGTTCACTCTGACTTTGTATTTCCTGTTAGTGAGGTATGAGTACAGAATATGAATAATAGCAGGTGGAAAATTATACTTAATAAGTTTATAAATGAGTCCGTCTATCCAGACACGGTCAAATGCCTTTTGGATATCCAGGAAGACAGCACCAGTGGTCCTGCCTCTCTGAAATCCTGAGGAAATTTTTTCCGTTAATCTGAGTAGCGGGTGGTAAGTAGAAAGTTGTTGAGTGAATCCAAACTGGTTAGGGTTTAAAAAGTTAGTGCTATAGATGTGATTTTTGATTCTATTTAAAATTATGTGCTCAGCAATTTTGCTGAGCGAAGATAATAGAGAGATTGGCCGGTAGGCATCTGGAGAATATTTGTTTTTTCCAGGCTATCAAAGTGTAAGAAATTGTTTGAAATGATTTGAAGTTTAAATTTATTCATTTTTAGTGGTTGGAAAATTGAAAAGGTTTCAAATTTTAAAGAGTTTGGTGTTTTATTAATTTTTTCGGTATCTTATAATAAAATAATCATGTTTCAAAAACTAAAATCTTTGATTAAAATAAGAAAAATGAAGAGAAAGAATATACTTAAAAAAAGATAATTTGTCTAACTATATAAAATAGCAGATTGCATTGACACGCCCCAACTTGTTACAGTTTCAAATTAATATGAAACCAAAAGGGAATTGTAACATATTTTACTTATGCGTTGGGACTTTACAAAACTTTAAAAAAATGAGGTAACAAATTAACACTTCCTGGGGTCTAAAGAAATTTTCCCTCGATTTTTTACGATTGCCGAAGGGTCAAAACACGGGGTTCCCTGCGAGCCATAAAACTCCTGCTGTGTTGCTTCCTCCGTCCCTCATTATCTTTCAAGTTAAACCTTAAAAGGGGGAAAGGATTTCAGAAAAGTGCGGCTAATCCGCTTTTGAAAATGTTACTTGAAGGCAGAAAAATCCGTGCAGTCCATTTTCGAAGCATCTTTACACTGACGGAATTTTCCGTGCTATCCGTTTAGAGGGTTAATTTTACTGGATATTCTTTAAACTTATTAAATTAAAAAGGGCAAATCACACATCGAGTAAATGTCAGCCACCCAAGTGGCAAGTGGCATGTAATTTACGGAGTGCCTGTCCCGGAACGGGACGTACCTCCTCATCAGAATTTTAGAATTAAGAACCGAATTAATGATTTTACTTAAAATTAAATTTAAAAGATATAATTAAAATGGGCAGAACAATTCTGCTGGAACGGCGACAGAATGAATCTGTCATTGTTCGTTGCACGTTTTTTATTGGAGTGCATAGTCCTTCCGGACTCTAACCTCCTGTCCTGGAATGTAAGTGACTGTAACAATTTACCAATGCCCATTTTAAAAAGATTATTAATATATATTTAGAATTAAAAATTGTGTATCGGCCGAAGGAACAGTCGCACCACTTTCCTGCGATCTGATTGGCCGTGGCCGTTCGCTCGCAGAGAAGTGGGCGTGGAAACGGATTGAAGACGGCTCCCTTTGGGGAACCGCCCGGGCTTTCAGGAAAAAGGCCTCCCCGATTTCCGCCCTTAACGGCCCTAACGGTATTGCTCTCAGTGATTCAAACAAAACTGATCTAATTGCTCAATCACTTGAGAGCCAATTCCAGTTAAATAACATTCAAAATCCACAGAAAGACCAAATTATTTCTTCTATTGTCGACGCTTACATAAATGATCATGCTAACACCACTGATGAAATTCAACCTGCTCTTCCGTCGGAAATTATTAATTATATTAAAAAGATCAAAATCAAGAAAAGTCCGGGAAGAGACGGGATTACTAACAAAATGATCAAAAATTTACCCCTCATTACCGTCTTCAAAATAACTAACATTATTAACAACATGTTCAAACTCAGAAGCTTCCCGAATTCTTGGAAAACTGCTGTCATAATCCCCATTCTTAAACCGGGGAAAATCCCAAATTGGCTGAATCCTACAGACCAATTTCTCTCCTTCCGATCTTAAGCAAACTGGCGGAGAAAATTATCTCTACCAGATTAAATGCTTTCCTTGAGAACGAAAATATCCTCGTTCCGGAGCAGCACGGGTTCCGTCCTCGTCTCTCCACCTCCCATCAACTACTCCGCGTAGTTGAATATATCAAAGATGCCTTTGACAGAAACCAACATGTTGCGGCAGTGTTCCTCGACATTCAGAAAGCTTTTGATAGAGTTTGGCACACTGGCCTTCTCTTTAAATTAATAACTTATAAAATTCCACCCCCACTAATCCTTTTATTAAAATCCTACATCAGTGATCGATCGTTCACTGTCAGAATTAACAGAACGTTCTCTCAAACTAGACCTGCAAAAGCTGGCATCGCCCAAGGTTCTATTTTGGGGCCTGTACTATTTAATCTCTATGTAAATGACATTATTAAAACTACTAACACCATGATCTGTATGTATGCGGACGACACGGCCATATTAAGTAGACATTATGATCCCAACACTCTAACACAAAATATCAATGAACACCTGGCTCACCTTGAAATCTGGTTCTCCGTTTGGAAAATAGCAATAAATACCTCGAAAACTGAAGCAATTTCATTTTCTCAAAAAAGACCGCCCCCGAAATCACGCTCCAAAACCAAAAGATACCCTGGTCTCTACACACCAAATACCTTGGTGTCATTATTGATAAAAACCTCACGTTCAGACAACATATTACATACGTTAGAAATAAATTTAAAAATGCTACGAGTAATCTTTATCCCCTTATTGGCAAAAAGTCTAAATTAAATAGACATAATAAATTGCTTATCTACACTCTGATCCTAAAACCCCTTCTGACATATGCTTCACCAATCTGGGCACACGCAGCAAGATCCAATTTCAATCTCATTGAAAGCTCACAAAATGTTATTTTACGACAAATCCTCGATGCACACTGGTACATGAGGAACGCTGACATTCGATCAGCGCTAAATATCCCGACGGAATTAGCGCAAAATTATCGTCCAATCTCATTACTTTCTTGTTTGAGCAAAGTATACGAATTTGTGCTTATGCAACGCCTGAATCAACACTGCGCTGCGGTTAATTTTATTATCCCCCAGCAGTGCGGTTTTCGACCCAAGTGCTCGACAGTTCATCAACTGCTCAGAGTAACGGAGTTGATTCATAGTGGCTTCGCCAAGCACGAGGCCACGGGTATACTTTTTCTGGACATAGCCAAAGCCTTTGATAAAATTTGGCATGATGGCTTATTAATCAAGCTCATACGACTTGATTTTCCGGCTCCCCTGATCAAGTCCATTCACAGCTTTCTTTCACATCGATCATTTAGAGTGAGAGTTGACAGGATTCTCTCCTCCCCTCGACCAATCAGAAGCGGCCTTCCGCAAGGAAGTTTAAGTTCGCCTCTGCTTTTCACCTTGCCCAGTACCTTTATGTGCTCATAATTTTAAATACAATAAGAATAATAAAAACGAACCGCCGAGCCTATACTTAGGCCTTCTAAATTAACGGCTAAAATTAATGAAAACAAATTGGATGTTGAAGACTTTAAAATTCCGCGGAAAACGGCGAAAAGTAATACCGTTCCCAAGGAGAATATTAAAATTAATTCTAAAAATAAATTTGCAGCCCTCAACACTGCAAATGATGACGTCGAGGATGTCACCCCTGCTGCCCCTAAAGTTAAACCCGTGATGATGAAACTCTTTCCCGAGTATAATCTCATACTTCAAGAAATTCATCGAACTCACCCTACGGCCACCAATACACATATCGGTGGATATATTAAGATCCAAGCGGAATCTTCCGACCACCACAGAGAAATTACCCAATTCCTCACTGACAAGGGATGCCAGTACTATGTTACTGACCCCCCTGCAAACCGACCACTCAAGCTGGTCATCAAAGGCCTTCTGGCCACCACCGAGCCCGAAGAAATTAAAAAAGATCTTATTGATCAAGGTATCAAAATTGAAAAAATCGCGCAGTTGCGCCAATTTAAAACAAAAAGTCCCCTTCCCATCTTCATGATAGAGATAACCCGGGACGAAAATGTCGACGACATTTTCAAAATCCGTAGTTGTCTCTACATGCAAGTAAAATTCGATCCCTTCCGCAAAAATTCAAGACCAACGCAGTGCTACAACTGCAATTTTTTCCACCATGCTAGCCAAAATTGCAGCATGAAAACGCGCTGTCTGAAATGCGGCGGTGGCCACAGGACCGGTCAGTGCGAAATCAAAGAAAAAAATAATTAATCCGACGTGCATAAATTGCAACGCTCAAGGCCACATGGCCTCCTCCACCGAATGTCCCCTCTTCCCTAAGCCGAGAAAGGGTAAGGGTCAATCGCAAAAAGAAAATAAAAAACGGAACGAAAACACCCAGGAAAATTCCGCTTTTATTACCCCCGGCTTGAGCTTCGCTCAAGTTACTTCGGGCCATAATTCTCAACAGAGGGCAGCACGAGGAAGTGACTCCTCGACGTCCAACTCAGATAATAAAAACAAAAATAAGAGTTTTAACTCGGAAACTCTTAATCATATCAATTGCCAGGGCGGAGATTTCTCCTTCCTCGAGGCAATATTTGAAATGAAAAAGATCTTTGATCTTTTTCCTAATCTTATCTCGGAGATGAAGAAATCTTCAAAATGCACTGACCCCACAGACAAACTTCAATGTCTGCTTAAAGGTATCTGTACCTCAATATCCTCAATAGATCTTAATAATGTCTAATTCTTTTTTCGGCCTATCAATATTCTCCTGGAACGCTGACGGAGTGAGATCGCGCATTGTTGAGATGCGCGATTTCATTGATAAGCACTCCCCTGATTTATTTTTGATACAAGAAACTCATCTGAGACCAGAATACTCTTTCAATATTCCGAACTATATTTGTTATAGGAACGACAGGACCGGCTCAACCAGAGGTTGGGGCGGTACTGCGATCCTCATTAAAAGATCGATTCCCCATTTTCATGTTCCCACCCCTCCCCCCCTTACTGGTGTTGAAGCAACTCTCGTTGCGCTCACCCCCTCAGATCAGGAACCTTTCTTGGTTGCCTCTATCTATGCCCCACCAAATCCAAATTACAGAAACTTGGGAGCCGACCTCGACGGTATTTTCAAAATTTTTAAATCGGCTTTTTTAGCCGGTGACTACAATGCTAAGCACACCTCTTGGGGCTGTAATTACAGCGATCCCAGAGGTAATTATCTACTAAGATATATAACAAATAATAACTTAGATCTAATTGCTCCCCCACCCCAACTAGATATGGAACGGACTCCGCTTCCACTCTAGACTATGCTCTGATTAAAAATTTAATTTGGCCCTGTACTGCTGATTCCATTCCGGAACTCAGTTCTGACCATAATCCGGTCAGATTTCACTTTCCAAGAACTTCCAATTTTGCTATCCCCCCTCCCCAACTAAATACTACCTGGAGCATCTTCACTAAAATTCTCGCAAATTCTGATAACTTTTTCTCCCGACTGCAAATTCTACCCACGAGATCGACTCCCAAGTCAGCAACCTCACTGATGAGATCCTAAATGCGCACGCAAGTGCCTCTCGTCCTTTCTACCACACGGAACAACCGTACGTGCAGGGTGAGCTAAAAGAGCTATTCAAGGAACGAAACAAAGCCAGGAAAACCTGGCAACATACAAGACACCCACAACATAAAACAGAGTTAAACAGATTACAAAACGCTACTAAAAGGAAAATTTATCATTACAGACAACAGGCATGGGAGGATAATCTTTCTACCCTGAATGCTGAGGACAATTCCCTTTGGGGAATTGCGAAAGCTTTCAGGAAGAAAACCTCCCCGATTTCCGCCCTTAATGGCCCCACTGGTATTGCTCTCAGCGATACAAACAAAACTGAAGTAATTGCTCATTCGCTTGAGAAGCAATTTCACCTTAATGACATTCACAACCCACGCAAAGACGAGATCATCACCAGCGTTGTTGATGCATACATGGACTCGAATACTAACAATACTGATATCATCCCCCCACTCTCCCATCTGAAATTATTCAGATCATTAAAAAGATTAAAATCAAAAAGTGTCCGGGGAGAGATGGGATCACTAACAAAATGCTTAAAAATTACCGCGCCTCACTATTTTCAAGATTACTAACATCATTAATAACATGCTAACTTTAAGATACTTTCCTATGTCTTGGAAGACTGCGGTTGTTATTCGATCCTAAAACCAGATAAAAATTCGGCTTTGGCCGAATCCTACAGACCAATAAGTCTACTTCCTGTCCTTAGTAAACTGGCTGAAAAAGTGATTTTAGCCAGACTCAACGACCATCTCGAAAGAGAAAATATCCTGATTCCGGAGCAGCACGGGTTCCGACCTCGTCTCTCCACCTCACATCAACTTCTCAGAGTCGTTGAATTTATTAAGGAAGGAAACAACAAAGATGAATGCACGGCCGCGGTCTTCCTTGATATTCAAAAAGCCTTTGATAGAGTATGGCATACTGGCCTACTCTTTAAATTAATCACCTATAAAATCCCGCCCCCTCTTATTTACCTGTTAAATTCTTATATCTCTGATCGCTCCTTCACTGTAAAAATTAATCGTACCTTCTCGCAACTTAAAAGATTAACGCTGGGGTGGCCCAAGGGTCAATTCTGGCACCAACTCTCTTTAACCTCTACGTTAATGATATTATTAAAAATTCTAATACCATAATATGCATGTATGCAGATGATACAGCCATACTCAGCAGACACAGAAACCTCGACACACTAGTCGAAAATATCAATGAACACCTAGCTCACCTGGAGACCTGGTTCTCCGTGTGGAAAATTGCTTTAAACTCTTCCAAAACGGAAGCGGTTTTCTTTTCAAAAAGGAAACCTCCACCTGAAATTATTCTACAAAATCAAAGAATACCCTGGTCTCAACACACCAAGTATCTTGGTGTAATCGTTGATAAAAACCTCACTTTCCGACAACACATAACATATATTAGAGATAAATTTAAAAATACTACGCGTAAACTTTACTCCCTTATCTGCAGAAAGTCTAAATTGAATAGACATAACAAACTGCTTATCTACACTCTGATCATGAAACCATTACTTACCTATGCCTCCCCCAGTTTGGGGACATGCAGCAAAAACTAATATAAATTTACTCGAAACTGCTCAAAATTTAATAATAAGACAAATTTGCAATGCTCATTGGTATATGCGAAATAAAGATCTAAGAATAGCTTGCAATATACCAACTATTCGACAGACCATACGAAAACTTGCTATCAACTTTTTCAATAATATAGACGAATCAGATAATGCTTCTATTAATGATATCTCCCCCTACTTCTCTCACTTTTCTGTAAAAAGACCAAGAGACATCTTGGTCAATCCAGACTTCAATTAATTTATTTATTTTATGCTTTTTATTTTATTCTTTAATTTTTCTTTTTCTTTCTCACTGCAGTCCAAATTCGTTGAACTGCAGATGCTCTCTGATTGGCTATTCCCCCTATATCACATTAGCCGAACTCTTTGCTCGGCCAATCAGATCACCTCCTCTTTTATTTTCTGACTTGGATCAAAAACCAAGATCACTTTCCCGCGCTTTCTGGTAGTCAGTTTTTGCTGCACTCGGATTGGCTAGGATAACTCCGCCCTCTTTTCTCGCATTTTTCAATGATTTTTTCACTGTTTTTAAAGTTAAATTTTTAATAGTTATTTTAATCTCACATCCAAGTAATTTATATTTTTAAAATCTACGGAACTTTCTTATTACTAAACTGATTTATTCCTAAAACTGGGCAATGGTAGAACTCGTCAAAGGCATATCAAAAATTACCTGATAGGAGGTTAGAGGCCGACAGGCCTAGGCACTCCATCCAGTTCATCAACGATCAAGTTCGCCTCTGCTTTTCACTCTGTACGTAAATGACATCCCGCAAACTGATTCATCGCATTTAGCAATGTTTGCTGATGATACTGCCGTTATTTCGCAGAATAAGAGATTTTCCGTGGTAATCTCTAATCTGCAACACTACGTTTCTTCGCTAGAGCTCTGGTTAAACGACTGGAAAATAAAAGTAAACGCATCTAAAAGTGCCTGCCTCATGTTTACGAGGAGATCCCGACTCCCCGTCGGACTTACCCCCGTAACTATTTTTGGCCAGCCCGTCCCCTGGGTAAATGTTGCAAAATACCTAGGGTTGTTTTTAGACGCTAAATTAACTTTTGCGTATCATATCGAACAGACGCGCAAAAAAGCGCTCGCTGTTCATGCCATGCTTAAAAGGCTTATCTCCAGAAGGAGCAAACTTGCGATCCGGCACAAAGTTTTGCTCTACAAATCCATCATTCGACCGGTCATGTGCTACGGATCACAAATTTTTGGATCCGCCGGCATGTGTCATCTTAAGAAATTACACACGCTGACAAACTCATTTTTGAGACAAATTGTTAATGCTCCTGGTTCATACGCAATGAAGTCATCTATCGTGATTTAAAAATTAAGCCGTTTTTACCTCACATAAAGGACCTTTCTAAAAGGTTCTTCGATAAACTTCCTTCCGTTCCCAATGAACTAATTACCAACCAGCCTGCATATGATCCCGCAGTGCCATCGTCTCAAAAGCGCCCCAGAGCGCTTCTCGAGCACGAATTTATTAACTTCCCCCAAGCCAAAAGGCTTAGGGTTCAAATTTAACTTTTGTTCATTGGGAACTTATTTTTAAATTAAAAATTATTTTTATTTTAAACTTAAGCTTCCTATTTTAAAGTTTATTACTCTCATATTAACTAGTAATTCCTAGCTCCGCGCCGAGAGTCGCGGACTTAATGTCTTTTCCGAAGCAGCGATCACCGCGGTCAGAATCCGGGAGGGTGACCTCCTTGGATTCAATTGTGCGGTGTCGCGCTTCAGCTTTCCTTTTCGGCCACCAGATGGAGGCACGATTCTATGCTATCTAGAACTCTTTTAAAATTTGCTTCACGTCCAGCAATCATTAATTAAATCGTTCCTTCGAACGACCGCTAATATTTTTGAGAACTGGATATTTCACATCTATGCTATCAATTATTTATCATGATTATATCACATATATGACTTCATTGCGTTTTATAAATCCTTATACCGCGTCTAGTCCTATATTCTCATTCTGCCTCGAGACACAGCCATGAGCGGTCACGAGGATAAGAGAGCTCCGCGAATAGATGATGTTAAGAAGCTAGGCATGGAGAATCCAGCCGCCCACGCCAATGAGATGCCATCCGCTGCCGCACACTGTGCGCAGATTAAAACTTTTGGAAAACTTTCCAAAATCAAAGAAAGGAGAATTAAATATCTCCAGGACTTAGTCGAGATTGAAACGTTCGACAAGGATACTGTGGATACTGACCAGTTAGCAGCCCTGATCAAGGAGAAAGCCACCACTGAGTTGGAGTTTGCAACTACTATGGGTGAGTTGAGAATTCTCTTTCCTTGCCCTGCTAAGAGCTGCAACCACGCAAAGGCGAACGGGACTAACCCGTCACGCAACAACCACAAAAGACCGGCAGAATCTCCAATTCTCCCGGCAACACTAGTCCTTGGGAAAAATCCCAAGGTTCAAAACTTAAAAAATAACAATAATAAGAATGAAAAAATCGCAAAAACCCTGCGAAAAAGAAGAAGCAGGATCAAAAAATCAGTGGTGGATCCTATCATCCCCACCAATAATTCATTCGCCAGTCTCGTTCTCGATGATGCTGCCGACCACCAGGATGAAAGCCCAATGGTGGAAGATGTTTCGGAAACCGCGGGCAATAGAGAGGAAAATTTAGACGAGGACGTAACCGTCCCACCTAAAATCAAACCGATTATGTTGAAATACAAAGATAATTATAACATGGTTCTAAAGGGCCTCAATAAGATGTACCCCAATTCATCTAATAAGCTGACGGGGAAATACATAAAAATAATGGCATCCACGACTGACGAACACAGGGAAATTACAACCCTGTTGAAGTCGAAAGGGGAAGAATTTTATGTTGTCCCCGCCCTCGCCGATAGACCACTCAAAGTGGTAATCAAGGGTCTCCCCAAATCAACAGCTACGGCTGATATAAAGGCAGATTTACTGGAACAAGGAGTCCCAGTAATGAAAGTTTCGCAGCTCACGCAGCGAAAATCGAAATTCCCTCTTCCCATCTTTTTAGTGGAAGTGAGGAAACACGTCGAAGGAGCAACTGACATATACGACGTTAGCAAATGCTGCTATATGTCAATTGTACTTGATACGTTCAGGAAAAGGCCTGGAGCTACGCAGTGTTATAACTGCAATTTATTCAATCACAGCTCTGTGAATTGTTTTATCAAGCCCAGATGCCTGAAATGCTCGAAAGAGCATCGAACAGGGGAGTGTCCAATTAAGGAACGCCTGGATACCCCCCATTGTATCAATTGTGACGCTGACGGCCACACGGCAAACTGGCGTAGCTGCCCGGCCTTCCCAAAGATAAAAACAAAAAAAGGAGCTGCGACCGAAAATAGGAATAAGGTCGCCCAAAAACCTTCACCTCAAAAAAAGGCAAATGCAAACCTATCATACGCAAATGCCGCTTCCAACAGCCAGCAGATGGCAGCACCTATCGAGAAAAGCGAGCCGGCGAAGAACAGCAGTTCTAAGTCCGATTCGAATAAAAAGGAGGAAAACACCTCTCCCCAAGGATTTATTTCGGCAATGGCCGAATTTCGCAAATTCTTCCAGGATTTTCCGGGCATCTTAGATGCAGGAAAGGCCTTCAAAAATGCGAAAACCAGCGAAGATCGCCTCGACATCTTTTTCGGGGTATTGGCCTCTGAAGGCAAAAAGCTTAATACCCCATAATGATTTTTAGTCGCTTCGGACTTAGAATCGCTGCATGGAATGCGAACGGTGTTAGATCACGTATCATCGAACTACGTGATTTTATAAATAAGCACTCCCTCGATATCATCCTTATCCAAGAAACGCATTTGAGACCAGGAGTATCCATTCGAGTACCCAACTACACGCTCTACAGAAATGACAGACAAACACAAAACATTCCATCAGGAGGCACTGCAATACTTGTCAAATCCTCTCTCAAATATCACCACATTCCAACACCGACTCTCGGGGCGGCCGAAGCTACGATCGTAGTTCTCACCCCGCCGGGAGAAAACCCATTACTCATAGCTTCTATCTACATCCCACCCACCACCTCACCCTCCGCGTGCATTCACGACTTGGAGAAAATTTTCGCACTTGAGCATTCCTCCATTTTATGCGGAGATTACAACGCTCACCATACACACTGGGGTTGCAACGACAACAACCCCAGGGGACAATTGATTAAAAATTTAATAGATAACACGGACACTGATATCGTTGCTCCCAACACACCAACACGATTTGGCTATAACTCCGCCTCTACAATCGACTTCGCTCTGACGAGAAATTTATATTGGGTCTCCGATATTGTTTCTTCGCCGGAGCTTAGCTCAGACCACAATCCAATCATTCTAAACTTCCAAACATCTATACAATTTAATTTTCCCACAAGAAACGTTTCCACTAACTGGGAACGATTTCGCTTTCATCTAGCCGACACACCCACTTTTCAACCAATCACAGCACACTCGGGAGAGGAAATAGACGAGCAGGTCTCCATTCCAGTCCTGAACCTCGTACGAGCAGGTCGCAAAATGGAACAGCTGGTCGAAGACCAAAGTGTAATAATGGAGGACAATGAGTCCTTCCCCCCTCTACTCACTGATGATGAACGATGCTTGAACATTCACGCACTAGACAAGGAAATTAATGCCTTCAACACAAGGAAAGGCTACGTCATGGGAATGATCGATGTTGAAAAGAACTCCTATAACACCTCGGAGGAGATTGTTAAAAAGCTTGAAGCTGAACAACTCAGCCTGGAGGACACTTTGCAGACCCTGGAGGGTAAGTTGACTAAACTTTTACCTTGCCCAAAGCCCATGTGTATGCATAATACTAAGTCTAAAGCAGTAAAAAGATCTGCAGCCCCAATAATTAGACCAGCAAAATTTACGGCGAAAGCCAATAAAAATACAAATCTAATGATGTTACTAAAGATTTTGTTTTCCCTAAGAAAACTGCAAAAAATAATTTAACTCAGGAGAAAAATGAGCAATTAATTGTCAACAATAGTTTTGCAGCTCTCAACACTGCAAATAACGACGCCGAGGACGTCACCCAGCCCCAACCTAAAATTAAACCTATTTTTATGAAAATCACCCCGGATTATAATCTTTTATTACAAGAAATTCATCGAACCTACCCCACGGCTAAAAATACCCACATGAAAGGGTATTTCAAAATTGAAGCGGAAACCGAGGATCACCATAGAGAAATTACCGCGTATCTTACCGGAAAAAAGCGTAGGTTACTACGTCATAAACCCCCTGAAAATAGACCTCTCAAGTTGGTCATCAAGGGTCTTCCCGAAGATGTCGAACCGGAGGATGTTAAAAAGATCTAATCTCAAAAGGCATCAACGTTGAAAAAGTTGCGCAACTAAAGAAGTTCGCAACAAAAGCTAGACTCCCGCTCTTCTTAATAGAGATCACCCGTGACGATAATGTCAACGACATTTATCAAATACGGAGTGTTCTCTACATGCAGATCAAACTTGACCCCTTCCGTAAAAGTAACCGAGTAACCCAGTGTTACAATTGCAACAACTTTCATCATGCGAGCCAAAATTGCTTCATGAAAACGCGTTGCCTGAAATGTGGTGAAAACCACAGGACAGGTGAATGCAGTATTAAGAAAAATTGAAAACCCACTGTGCATTAATTGCAATACTAATGGCCACATGGCCTCTTCCACCGAATGTCCTCTCTTCCTAAACCCAGAAAGGGTGCAGGAAAACAGCTACAGAAAACCGTAAACGAAATGAAACCAACAAAATTTCTCAAGTTATCCCCGGTTTAAGCTTCGCGCAAGTTTTAAACCCCAATAAAAGCCAACAGATGGCGACACGAGGGAATGCCTCCTCGGCGTCTAACCAGAACATTGAAACCAATCAAACCAATAATAATGATAAAAATAAAAATAGTAAAAAAGTAACAGTTAATAATAATCAAAATGGAACAAATGAGTTTGGTTTTCTCCAAGCTATTTTAGAAATGCAAACTATTTTTAATCTTTTCCCATCGCTCTTGAGCGAAATGGAAAAATCTTTTAACTGCACAAATCCAGCAGACAAACTCAACTGTCTGCTTAAAGGAGTTTGCTCCTCCCTCTCATCTCTAACTGTTAATGATGGATAAGTCTTTTTTCGGACTCTCAATTTTCTCCTGGAACGCGGACGGAGTGGGATCGCGTATTGTTGAGATACGCGATTTCATTGATAAGCACTCCCCTGATATTTTTCTCATACAAGAAACACATCTGAGACCAGAGCATTCTTTTAAAATTCTAATTATACTTGTTACAGGAACGACAGGACCCACCCAGCCCCCGGCAGAGGTGGAACTGCGATCCTAATTAAAAATTTTATTTCCCACTATCATGTCCCCACCCCTCCTCTCCTTACAGGTGTCGAGGGAACTCTGATCACTATCACCCCCATAGATTACGATCCCATTCTTGTGGGCTCGATTTACATCCCGCCCATCAATAATTATTTTAGAAACCTTGGTGCCGCCCTCGACACCATTTTTAACTTCAATAATAAAACTATACTTGTGGGAGATTTTAATGCAAAGCACACCTCGTGGGGTTGCCACTGTAGCGACACCAGAGGTAATAGACTGTACAACTATATTGTTAAAAATAGCATTGATGTTCTAGCACCCCCTACCCCTACTAGATTTGGACTTAATTCCGCTTCTATTATTGATTATGCTCTTATCAAAAACCTTAACTGGCCATGTAATATCAGCTCTATTCCTGAGCTCAGCTCGGATCATAACCCGATTAAACTTCACTTTCCTCGAACTTCTAAATTTGAATTACCCCCTCCCCAATTAAATACAACTTGGAGCAAATTTACTCTTAATTTAGCAAATACTGAAAATCTCTATCTTCACAAGGCAAGCTCCACCTCCGAAATCGAAAATGAAGTTAGAGAACTCACTAGCGAGATTCTCACAGCTCATGGAAATGCCTCTAAGCCAGTGACCCATTCGGAAGTCCCATTTGTGCAGGGTGAGCTAAAACACCTCTTCAAGGAGAGGAATCGAGCCAGAAAAATCTGGCAATTCACTAGACACCCACAAGATAAAACTACTTTAAATAGACTTCAAAACACCATTAAAAGAAAAGTTAATCTCTACAGACAACAAGTATGGGAGGAACACCTTACCTCTCTGGATACTGAGGACGGATCCCTTTGGGGAACCGCCAAAGCGTTCAGAAGGAAGGCCGCCCCGATCTCAGCCCTTAATGGCCCTACCGGTACTGCTCTCAGCGACACACACAAAACAGAACTTATAGCTCAGTCGCTAGAGAGTCAATTTCAGTTAAATGACATTCAGAACCCACACAAAGACGAATACATTACAAACACTGTTGATGCATACTTCACTGCAAATACTAATAATACTGAACAAATACCTCCCGCTCTTCCTTCGGAAGTGATTTTCTACATTAAAAAGATTAAAGTACGTAAATGTCCTGGGAGAGACGGTATTACTAACAAAATGCTTAAACACCTTCCACTCATTACTATTTTCAAAATTACTAACATAATTAATAACATGCTTAACCTCAGATACTTCCCGAGTGCCTGGAAGACTGCAGTGGTGGTCCCGATTCTCAAACCTGGGAAAGATCCCACGTTAGCGGAATCCCACCGACCTATTTCCTTACTCCCTATCCTAAGTAAACTGGCGGAAAAAATCATTTCCACCAGACTAAATGACTTTCTAGAAACTAATAAGATCCTCATACCGGAGCAGCACGGGTTCCGCCCTCGTCTCTCCACTACTCATCAATTACTCAGAGTTGTTGAGTACATCAAAGAAGGAAATAATATGGGTCAATGCACAGCTGCAGTTTTCCTAGACATTCAGAAAGCATTTGACAGAGTATGGCATACTGGCCTACTCTTCAAACTAATTAACTATAACATTCCTACTCCACTAATCTTACTTTTAAATTCCTACATCAGTAATAGAAGTTTCACTGTAAAAATTAACCGTACTTATTCTCAAACTAGATCCATCAGTGCCGGAGTTGCCCAAGGGTCAATTCTAGGTCCTGTTCTTTTCAATCTCTACGTCAACGATATACTAAAAAGTACTAATACTATGCTCTGTATGTATGCAGATGATACAGCTATACTTAGTAGACATAAAAACCTCAACACTCTCGTTGAAAACATAAATGAACACCTTGCTCACCTTGAGATTTGGTTCTCCGTTTGGAAAATCGCTCTCAACAGCACAAAAACTGAGGCAGTATTCTTCTCGCAAAGAGTCCCACCCCCTGAAATTACCCTTCAAAACCAAAGGATCCCCTGGTCTCAACACACCAAATATCTTGGTGTTTATCTTGATAAAACTCTCACTTTCCGACAACACATCACACAAATTAGAACTAAATTTAAAAATGTAACGCATAAATACTACTCCCTTATCTGTCGCAAGTCTAATTTAAGTAGACGTAATAAACTGCTTATCTACACTCTGATCTTAAAACCTCTCTTAACGTATGCCGCACCAGTCTGGGGTCATGCAGCAAGAACCAATATTAATTTACTTGAAAGCTCTCAAAATTTAATTATTCGACAGATTCTCAATGCCCATTGGTATATGAGAAATGTCGATCTTAGAAGAAACTTTAACATTCCTACTATTAGACAGACTATCCGAAAAATCTCCACTAACTTCTTTAATACAGTAGATGCGCATGACTGCCCATCTATTCAAGATATTCCAAATTATTACTCCCACTTTTCTGTCAGAAGACCAAGAGATGTCTTGGTCAACCCTGATTTTGATTAATTTCTCTTATTTTTTCGCTTTAATCTTGTTTTCTCTCTCAATCTTTTCGTTCTCTGCGATCCAACTTTGTTGAATCGCAGAAGCGCTCTGATTGGTTAAAAAACTAAAAATAGATGGTACGCGGGCGACGGCGCGAAGCGCTTTTCCCAAATGGGAGGAAATGAAAAACCGTATGAAAGAAAATGTGTGAATATACTCCCCGCAGAACGGGGGAATTTTGTTAGTTCCCTTTTATTTTTTATGGAAAAATAAACGCTCTATCGATGCAAGAGCGCCGGCGGGGGGGAAGAACGCAGGAAGGCCCAGTCGCGTTGAAGGCTGACCAAAACAGTAAATCAAAGGCGGTGCACTTTCACCCAAGAAGCGGACTAAAATGACGCAGTGCAGTGCAGCTTTATATGTTGTTGAGATCTGAAAGAGTGTTTAAATGTTGAGTTTTGATGTTGGCAAATTCATTTAAATTTGTCTATTTATGAATATTTAATTTTGGATGAGGATACGGCGGTTTTCCGGGACAATTCCATTTTGTCGTTTTGAAATTCAAAAACTTCTGTTTGCATTCCTTTTCTGATCATGGTGTTTCGTGCAACCCGTTGTCGTGATTTTGAATAGAAGTCCGCCCATTTCCGGTATGTTCTATGTAGATCGGATTATGCAATCTCTTAAATGTGTAAATCTGTTATGACTGATTTTCCGTACCAATCGTTGATTTAAATGTCCTGGGTCATACAGATTTTTTTGAATTCTTTGATATATTAATAATCTTTTTGGGTCATGGGCATTGGATTTTACAGTCACTTACATTGGCTGGACAAAATTTGCTCAGAACAGAAATTATAAGTCTAATGGGGAGGGCAGCCCTGATGGTGGGGATACGGAAAATAAATTAAGATGGATAAAAATATAGATATAAAAAGTAAAAATACAAAATTTTGAATATTTAATAATAATTATTTAGCAAAAGTGTGCAATCAAATGCACTAATTCAAGAAATTAAGGCGGATTATAAGAATCGAGAAGGATTCTTCTCGGTCTTTTGGTATTATCCTGAGTTCATTGTAAATGAGCATATTAATCATGTTAACATTATTTGTAAGTTTAAGTGAATTAAAGAAATTTTTGCAATTTTTTGAATGTAAGATTTAAAACTATTAATTTTAATCGCGTTCCGAATTTCGTCATTTCTCATATATCTACAAGCTCTTACGATCATTCGGATTGTAGAATTTTGACAGTGTATCAAGAATATTAATGTTAGTTTTAGCTGCGTATCCCCACACTGGGCACCCGTAGGCTAGTATTGACGCATAACGGCGTTTGAAGAGTAGCACTTTATTGTCTCTAGATAATTCAGAATTCCGGCCAATTAGGGGTATAATTTAAACATTATTTTCCGGTTTTTATTTCGCGTATGTTGTATGTGTGTTTTTCCAAGTGAGATTTTTATCAAAGACGATACCAAGGTATTTAGTGCTTTGAGACCATGGAATTGTTGTGTTGTAATAGTGGGTGGTGGTGGCAGTTTGCGTCTTTTGCAGTGAATATTACGGCAGCGGATTTTTCAACATTAATGCTGATTTTCCACTGGTCGTAATATTTCTCGAGTAATTTAAGGTGTTTATTAAGTGCATATGTGACAGAGCTGATTCTTCTGTATTTGTGTGTATGGCTGTGTCATCTGCAAACATATTAATTTTGGTGAGCGAGTAATCCGGTATGTCGTTAATGTACAAATTGAAGAGCAGGGGTCCAAGGAGAGAGCCCTGGGAATCTACTCCGCAGCATATATTTTTGTGTTAGAAAGCGTATCCTTGACTCGAACCTGGTAGGAGCGATCAGAGTTGTACGAGTGGAGTAGGCAAATAAGGGGTGGGGGAATGTTATACGTAATTAATTTGAAAGTTAATCCGGTAAGCCACACGCGATCGAAGGCTTTCTGGATATCCAGAAAGACTGCGCCGGTGCTCTTTTTCCTTTGAAATCCCTCTGAGATTGCTTCCGTTAAATTGAGTAGTGGGTGGAGAGTGGAAAGTTTATTAGTAAATCCGTATTGATTAGGGTTAATTATATTGTTAATATTGATGACATTTTTGAGTCTAGTTAAAATAATTGATTCAGTAATCTTGTTAATGTAGATGAAGAGAAATTGGTCTGTAACTAGCTGGATTATTTTTGCTTTTACCTGGTTTAAGTATTGGAAAAATAATGGCCTCTTTCCAGATTTTAGGAAAGTAATTATGCTTTAATATCTTATTGATTAGTATTGTTAAAATCAGAATTGCTTTGAGCGTAAAGTTTTTAGTCATTCGATTACTGATGCCATCTTTACCTGGTGCTTTTTAGCATTAGAACTTTTAATGTAGGAAATAATCTCAGAGGGATAAGCCGTTTCAGCAGTGGGGGGTGGAGGGTGCGAAATGAATGCCTTGACAGTATTATTACAATTTCGTCTTCTTCATCAAAATCGTTATTTTGCCTCTCGTTTTTTACAGTAAAATTTTCGAGTTGATTCGAGGATATTAGCTGCTGCTGGTCTGTAATAGCCGTGCCTGTAGTGCAGTGTAGTGATGGAATGTCTTGAACGTTTGTTCTTGAAAATATTTTGCACCGCCCATAGACTGTTGTCTTGTGTGCTGAGTGCTTGTAATCTGGCAACTCCAGTTTTCATTAGTATAATTTTTAAGTTCCTTTTTTACATTTTTTTGTGCTCTGTTGTACAGTGTTTTGTAATGTGGATCTAGTGTTCTGTGATATAAGTTTCTAAATTGGTTTTTCTGTTTGATCAGTTTGTGAATATGATGTGGAGTGAAGCTTTTGCGTCGCGTTTCTATTGGTCGAGAGGCGTGGCTATGGGCGGCGCGGACCGTATCGGTGAACTCAGAAATTTTTTGATCTATGTCAGGATTAGAATTAATGGAGTTTGGGTGATAGTTGAAAAGCGAAAGTTTAAAATTTAAATAATTAGAAAAAGCGGCCAATTCTTCTGAACTGCCCTTTTTAGTGATATCTTTGTTAAGTTTAAGAGTAAAGTTAAGCATAACTGGGTTGTGGTCAGATGACAGCTCATGAAGAATTTGATGGTATAGGGGTAATAAAAATTTCTAATAATAGCTATGTCTAAAGTATTAGCTGAATTAAGTTCCGAATCTCGTTGGGAGTATCCGGGTATGCAATATAAAGATTAGCCAGTTAGTAAAGTCCAGGAGTCGTACGCCTCTGGATGAGTTAGTATTTTTCCAGGCAGTATGCGGGGCATTAAAATCGCCAAATAAAACGCAGTTACTGCTGGTTTGAATAAGATTCTCAATGTCGATAGTGAAGGTATACTCGTCGGAATTCGGCGGTATATAAACACTAACAATCGAAATTGGATCGTGATCAAAAGGAGTTAAAATTACGATAGTAGCTTCAATAGTTTGCATAGGAGGGGTAGGGAGAGAATAATGATTAATAGCGTTTTTAACGAGAATGAGAGTTCCACCGAAGGCCCTGTTGTTATCAGAGGATGTTGGTCTGTCATTTCTATGGGATCTGTTTGTGACTAAAATTTGTTTGTTACGGCGCTCAGCGTTTTCCCCAGAGGACTGGGAGGAAATGAAAAACCGTTGAAAGAAAATGTGTCTAATTCAAGAGAACTCCCTGGGCAAACCCGGCCCTTGAGTTCTGAGGACTATTTCCTTCTGATCACGAAGTCAGTTGGTATCGATGCAGAGCAGCTTTAAGCTGGGGGTTGGGAAGAACTCAAAAGAAGGGACCTCATTTTTTTTGACTTGGAGATGAACGCAGCTTTCTATCAAAGGCTGATTGGTTCCTCACCCAAGAACCCAAAATGACGCAGTGCAGTGCAGCTAATTTATGTTGAGAGTGTGAAAAGAGTGTTTAAATGTTGAGTTATGTAGCTGGGCGATGCTGGTTTCTCCAATCGTTGAAGAGTATGAATATTTAATTTTAGGATGAGGATACTGTGTGATAATGTTTGTCATGGCTTGATTTTGTGAAATTCAATAGATTTAAATACTTTCTAGAAAGTTTAGTGATCTAAAGGGGGAATCGGCTCCATGATGTAGGGGATACGGAAAATAAATTAAGATGGATAAAAAGGTAGATATAAAACGTAAAATTTTGTTTTGCATATTTAATAATAATTTTTCATGTGGGTGTGTGCAATCAAATGCACTAATTCATAAGAAATTAAGGCGGATTAAATCTGCTTGTAAAGAATGACTTTATTTTCTAGGTCTTTTGGAGACCTCCTCCCGACAGTTAGGCATATTAATCATGTTAAATTATTTGTAAGTTTAGAATTAATAGAAATTTTTTGCAATTTTTTGAATGTTTTAAAACTATTAATTTTAACCCAGATATTTGCGTTTGGAATTTCGTCATTTCTCATATATCTACAAGCTCCAGCGAAATGATCATATACCCAAATTCGCGCAGTGTATCAATGAAAATGATATTTTAGCTGCGTATCCCCACACCACCCGTAGGGGGGAGTATTGGACGCATAACGGCTGTGACGAAGCACTTTATTGTCTCTTTGGTTCCTTCGGTGCCTTCGGTGCAATTACTGGGCATATGGCTCGCGAAGCGAGCCTCCATCCCATATCCGGTATATTTATGTTGATCGGACCATATTATTGTCATGCTAGCGAGTAGCAGAAAGCTGATTGGCTGAGCCAATCGTTGAGGAAATGTCCTGGGTCATGCGGAGATCTGCTTTCAAGACGGAGAGCTGAGTAAGTGCTCTCGTATTGGATCATGGCTGGTGATTTTGTGACTCTCATTGGCTGCTCAAATCTCTCAGAAAGAAATTTAAGACTAAAGGGGAGGGGCTAACCCTGATGGTGGGGATACGAAAAATAATAGATAAAAATTATAATAAGATAAAATAAACGAAAAATATTCAAAATAAATGATAAATAGAAAAAATTTAGCAAAGAGTGTGCAATCAAATTGCACTAATCCAAATGATTAAGGTGGATTATAAGAATCGAGAAGAATTCTTCTCGGCCTTTTGGTATTGTCATGAAAGTTGTAATTTGGCATGTTAATCATATTTTCATTGTTTGTATATTTAAGTGAATTAAAGAAATTTTTTGCAATTTTTTGAATGTAGGATTTAAAGCTATTAATTTTAATCGCGTTCCGAATGTCGTCATTTCTCATATATCTACGAGCACCTACGATCATTCGGATGGTAGAATTTTGCAGAGTATCAAGGATGTTAATATTAGTTTTAGCTGCGTATCCCCACACTGGGCACCCGTAGGCTAATATTGGACGCATAACGGCTGTGAAGAGAAGCACTTTATTGTCTCTAGATAATTCGGAATTCCGGCCAATTAGGGGGTATAATTTAAACATTATTTTCCGGAATTTATTTCGCGTGTGTTGTATGTGTGTTTTCCAAGTGAGATTTTTATCAAAGAATATACCAAGGTATTTAGTGCTTTGAGACCATGGAATTGTTGTGTTGTACATAGTGGGTGGTGGTGGGAGTTTGCGTCTTTTGGTGAATATTACGGCAGCGGATTTTCAACATTAATGCTGATTTTCCACTGGTCGTAATATTTCTCAAGTAATTTAAGGTGTTTATTAAGTGCATATGTGACTGAGCTGATTCTTCTATATGTTGTGTGCACGGCTGTGTCGTCTGCGAACATGTTGAGTTTTGTAAGCGTGTAATCTGGTATGTCGTTGATGTACAAGTTAAAAAGTAGAGGCCCAAGGAGACTACCTTGAGCTACTCCGCAGCGAATATTTTTCGTGTTTGAAAGCGTATCCTTGACTCGAACCTGATAGGAGCGCTCGGAGTTGTATGAGTGCAGTAGGCAAATAAGGGGTGGGGGAATGTTATACGTAATTAATTTGAAAGTTAATCCGGTAAGCCACACGCGGTCGAAGGCTTTCTGGATATCCAGAAAGACTGCGCCGGTGCTCTTTTTCCTTTGAAATCCCTCTGAGATTGCTTCCGTTAAATTGAGTAGTGGGTGGAGAGTGGAAAGTTTATTAGTAAATCCGTATTGATTAGGGTTAATTATATTGTTAATATTGATGATATTTTTGAGTCTAGTTAAAATAATTGATTCAGTAATCTTGCTTAATGTAGAGAGAAGAGAAATTGGTCTGTAACTAGCTGGATTATTTTTGCTTTTACCTGGTTTAAGTATTGGAAAAATAATGGCCTCTTTCCAGATTTTAGGAAAGTAATTATGCTTTAATATCTTATTGATTAGTATTGTTAAAATCAGAATTGCTTTGAGCGTAAAGTTTTTAGTCATTCGGTTACTGATGCCATCTTTACCTGGCGCCTTTTTAGGGTTAGAACTTTTGATATAAGAAATGATCTCAGAGGGATAAGCCGTTTCAGCGGTGGGAGGGGGGGGTGAGAAAGAAAAGCATTAACTGTATTGTTGACTATTTCGTCATCATCGTCGAAATCATTATTTTGCCTCTCATTTTCCGTAAAATTATTGAGGATAGATTCGGCCAAGATATCTGCTTTCTGCTTGTCTGTAATAGCCGTGCCTGTTGTGCAGTGTAGTGATGGAATGTCTGAACGCTTGTTTTTGAAGAATTTTTGCACCGCCCATAGACTGTTGTCTTGTGTGTTGAGTGCTTGTAATCTGGCTGTCCAGTTTTCATTGGTATAATTTTTGAGTTCTTTTTTAACGTTTTTTTTTTTTTTGAGCTCTGTTGTAAAGTGTTTTATAATGAGGGTCAAGTGTTCTATGATATAGATTTCTAAATTGATTTTTCTGTCTGATTAGTTTGTGAATATGATGTGGAGTGAAACTCTTGCGGAGCGTTTCTATTGGTCGAGAGGCGTGGCTATGGGCGGCGCGGACCGTATCGGTGAACTCGGAAATTTTGAGATCAATGTCAGAGGAAGAATTAATGGAGTTCGGGTGATAATTCAAAAGCGAAAGATTAGTATTTAGATATTTGGAAAAAAGCGGCCAATTCGTGTGAACTGCCCTGGGGTTAGTGATATCTTTGCTAAGTTTGAGAGTAAAGTTAAGCATTACAGGATTGTGATCAGATGACAGTTCATGTAGAGAGTTTATGGAATATGGGTAATAAAAGTTTCTAATAATGGCGATGTCTAGAGTATTAGCTGAATTAAGTCCGAACCTCGTTGGAGTATCCGGATAGGCAATATAAAGATTAGCCAGGTTAGTATAGTCCAGGAGGCGTGTTCCTCTGGAAGAGTTAGAATTGCAGTTCCAGGCAGTATGCGGGGCATTAAAATCGCCGAATAAAACGCAGTTACTGCTGGTTTGAATAAGATTCTCAATATCAATAGTGAAGGTAAACTCGTCGGATTTCGGCGGTACATAAACACTAACGATCGATATTGGATCGTGATCAAGAGGAGTTAAAATTACTACAGTAGCTTCAATAGTTTGCAAAGGTGGGGTAGGAAGAGAGTAATGATTAATAGCGTTTTTAACGAGGATGAGAGTTCCACCGGAGGCCCTGTTGTTATCAGAGGATGTTGGTCTGTCATTTCTATAGCAGGTGTAATTAGCTATGTTTATGTTGTGTGTAGGTCTCAAATGTGTTTCTTGAATTAATATTAAATCTGGGGAGTGCTGCTCAATAAAAACTTTTAGTTCAGTAATTTTACTTAGAATGCCGTTAGCGTTCCAGGAACACAAACTGAGGCCGATAGGGGATTTACTTATCATTAATCACATTGCAAGATGCCTCTATTAGGCCGTACATTTGGTTTGCATCCGCTTGGGCGGAGTTTACAGAGTTAAAGTTATTGGCAAGATTAGGGGTAGAGTTCATAGCATTTAGGAGTTGAATAAGACATTGAACAGTTGTACTGAGTAAGGCTTTAATATCATTATTATTACTACTATTTAGTAGGTTAGGGTTTGCAGAAGGAATTTGATTGGAATTAATAATTGGGGGTGCAGTTTCTTTTTGATTATGAATAGTAGGAACAATATTTACGGCCCCAGTTTGGCGAGAAGTCTCAGCTCTTCGTGGCGCCATCTGTTGTTTATTTTGGGAGCTATTTCTTGACGAATGATTTGTGACTTGTGCGTATGATAAATTAGGTCTTAGGAAGCTGTTGTATAAATTCGTGTATGTGTTTTTATTAGTCTTAGCAGCGCCCTTAGGGGGCTTAGGGAAACAGGGGCAGCCATGCCAGTTGGCCATGTGACCGTAAACCTGGCAATTGATACAGAATTTGGTCTCAAGACGTTGCTTTATTGGACAGTCCTTGGTGAGGTGTTCTTCACCGCACTTTAGACATCTAGGATTCAAAAAACAGTTATCCGAATTATGGTGGAAGTTTTGGCAAGTGTAGCACTGTGTTACTCCCTTGCCATTGTAGCCGTCAACAGTAATGTTGAGGTGAGCTAGTGTTTTTAGATCAAATATTTTAAGGTTCTCTATTGATCTTGGGAGAGTTACTAAGAATATGGGAAGTTTTTGCTTTGTGCGACGTCCTATGAGTTGAGTAACCTTATCTGGCTCAAAACCTTCGGCTTCTAGATCAGTTTTAATGTTTTCAGGGTCTGCGGTTTTTGGGAAGCCTTTAATTACAATTTTAATAGGTCTTTCATTTTTTGGGGGGTTATTACATAGAATTTATATCCTAAGCTTCTTAATGTGTGTTTTACCGCCGTATTTTGTTCGTCAGTGTTGGAATAGAGTTTTATGTAATCTCCTGTAGTTTTGAGTCTTAAATGCGGAAAATACTTTTTAATTGTATCAACCTGTTCTCGATACGTTGTGGTAATTTTCATCATTACTGGGGGTGGGAGCGCATTTGTCCCTTGAGTTGGTTTAACATTAGCGTTTACCGTGGGTTTTTTAAGATTAACAGTAGATGGCGCCACTTGACTTGAGGCTTGTTGCTTTATAATAACATTTGGGAGTAAGGTAAATTGATTATCTAAAATAATATCATCGGAATCTTCGAGGATAGTTTTCCTGGCAGTTTTACGTAGGGGAGGAAATTCAAAATCTTCCTCGTCTTTCCTTTTTAATTGACAGTTTCTCCTTGTAGGAGAGGGAGGTGGAGTAGAAATCGGGGAATTACTAGGGGAAATGAGATGAGAGCAGCCTGGGTTGGTACATTGTGGGAGAGAGTCAAAATCACTCACCGCTTGTTGGAGAGTGCCTTGGACGTCCTGGAACTCATTCCAGGCGAGTTGGTAGAGAGCGTCAGATTCGTCATGTCCTTGGTCGGATCGTAGGAGTGAGACGGTTTTACCCTTCTCGTTACAGATGATTCGTAACCTCCTAATGTAGTTTTTCATCGCGGTGAGCTCCTCGCAAGGGGTGGGAGCAGTACCGGATGAGGCAGTAGAGAGCGGTGATCGTGGTGTAATGTCCATTTCAGTTTGATGTGCCTGAGCCATGTCCAAGTCGTATCCGAGAGTAACCTAAATAGTTTGAAAAGAACTGTACTACGCAAATAGCACTGAAAAGTGCTGTAGCCAGTTATGCGTGCGTGAGAGTGGAGATGAAGCGTGCGAAATAAATTGGGGCGTATAGATGACGCATCCAATTCGGTAGAGGGAGATCTCTTGCGGGCCACTGTCAAGAGCGGCGACCAGTCAACCTCTACAGTCCGAGTCAGAATCCAGAATCGATATCGATATCCATCAAAATAAAAATCTCCTCCCTGTTTGGTTCCACTTTTCTGAAACTACTTATTCCAAATTAGCTGAACTTTTGGCTCGGCCAATGTGAATGCTCCCGTTTACTCACTGTTCATTCTTCCATCTCATGATATAGTAAATCCTAGCTCCGCGCCGAGAGTCGTGGACTTAAAGTCATACCGAAGCAGCGTTCACCGTTCGGTATTCGGGAGGGTGACCTCCTTGAATTCTTACTTTAAATTCATTAAAGGCATATAAAAACTACCTGATAGGAGATTAGGGCCGACAGGCCTAGGTGCTCAAATAAGTCTGTCAACGATCATCTCATGATATTTTTTCCCGCACTTTTCTGATCATGGTTCTTCGCTGCAACCCGATTGGCCATCTCTGCTCCGGCCCACTTTGGGCTCTCATTGGAATTTACTAGCTCTTAAAAGAGCTATTTGTCTTATTTTTCTTGTACAATGTTAATTTAAAAGTCATACACAATTTTTATTTCTAAATTATAAATTAATAATCTTTTAAAATGGGCATTGGTAAATTGTTAATCATTACATTCCAGAAATCAGGAGGTTAGAGTCCGGAAGGATTATGGCTCCAACAAAAACGTGCAACGAACGAGCATTCTCAATTCCGTACCCTCAGTCGTAGATAGCAAAGGATATCCAAGCATATTCCCGCGTACAGTGGGAAAAGCACATCTCGACCTTTATCGCCCGTTGACAACACCCTTTGGAGGAAATCCTCTTTATTACGAAAGCCTTTTCAATCCATTCCCCTTGAATAGGGGGCTCTTGGCGTATCGCGATAACCCCTATTGAAAAGGCGGAGGTTATCGCAGACAGTTTGCAAGTTCAATTCGAACTTACCACGTCGCTGGCCGAGAACTTTCGACCAACGCAACACGATGAAGTTACTAACTTCATCAATACCCCACATGTTCAAGAAATTGAACCCCACTCCAACGGAAGTCTTATCTTACGTACAGAGACTCAAGCCCAGCTAATCCCACTTGATCAGATTTCTAATCGTATGATTAAAAACTAGGACACCCTTAAATTCCTCCTATTTATCACTCTGCTGATAAATCAACTTTTTAAAAATAATTATTTCCCAAATTCATGGAAAACTGCCGTGGTCATTTTCGGAAAGCCGGATTAAAGATTCGGCTTTACCCTCTAACTACCGTCCAATCTCATTACTTTCTTGTTTGAGCAAAGTATACGAGTTCGTGCTTTTGCAACGTCTGAATCAACACTGCGCTGCTTTTAATTTTATTATTCCTCAGCAGTGCGGTTTTCGACCCAAGTGCTCGACAGTTCACCAACTGCTCAGAGTAACGGAGTTGATTCACAGTGGCTTTGCCAAGCACGAGGCCACGGGTATACTTTTTTCTGGACATAGCCAAAGCCTTCGATAAAATTTGGCATGATGGCTTACTAATCAAGCTCATACGACTTGACTTTCCCCCCCTGATCAAGTCCATTCATAGCTTTCTCTCCGATCGCTCATTCCGAGTGAGAGTAGATAAAACGCTCTCCTCGCCTCGACCAATCAGTGAAGCGGCCTTCCGCAAGGAAGTTTAAGTTCGCCTCTGTTATTTACTCTGTACGTAAATGATATGCCGCAAACTGTTCTATCGCATTTAGCAATGTTTGCCGATGATACTGCAATTATCACACAGAATAAGAGATTTTCCGTTGTGATCTCTAATCTGCAACACTACGTATCCTTGCTAGAACTCTGGCTTACAGACTGGAAAATAAAAGTTAATGCCAGTAAAAGTGCTTGCCTCATGTTTACGCGTAGACCCCGACTACCAGTCGGTTTAACCCCCGTCCAAATTTTTTGGCCAACCCGTCCCCTGGGTACATGTTGCAAAGTACCTAGGGTTGTTTCTAGACGCAAAATTAACTTTTGCCCACCACATAGAACAGACTCGCAAAAAAGCGCAGGCTGTTCATGCCGTTCTCAAACGGCTTATCTCCCGAAGGAGTAAACTTGCGATCCGGCATAAGGTTTTGCTCTATAAATCTATAATCCGACCTGTCATGTCGTACGGATCACAAATTTGGGGATCCGCCGGCATGTGCCACTTAAAGAAGCTACACACGCTGACGAACTCATTTTTGAGACAAATCGTTAATGCTCCTTGGTTCGTACGCAATGAAGTCATTTATCGTGATTTAAAAATTAAACCATTTTTACCTCACATAAAGAACCTTTCTAAAAGGTTCTTCGATAATCTTCCTAGATTTTTAAAACATCTTAAGAAATATTACAAAAATTTCATGTCCAAAAATTAATTAACACAAAAAGAGTAGAATTTTAAAAATTTCCAAATTTTTTAAATGAAATTAAATTTGTAAAATTGTGTGAATAACAATGGCGCACATAAGGGGGATCCGGACCCCCACCCCCCAAGCCCTTGATTTTTTTTGCGATTGATTATAATTCTAAGTATATAGTGCATAAAATTTAATTAATTATTTGTTATTAATGATTAATTTTATTAATTAATGCTAATTATTTATTCAATAATTAGTTTTTTTACCGTGTTTTGTTCCCGAAAATCGACAAAATCAAAAGGAGCATGATACAAGAATGGTGAACTTTCGACTCCGGACCCCCCTTGAAAAATTACTGTGTGAGCTACTGGTGAATAATATGTGAAATTTTTTTATCTCGTATCATTTTCGTAAATAAGCATTATATGAAATGCTAAAATGTAATTTTTAAATACATAAATAAAAAAAATGCTCAAAGGGTGCTGAGTCCTTTTAATTACTACCTATTATCCTTTGTTGTGTATGTACAATGTTATGTTTGATTGTATTTGTTAAATCTTTAACAATTATTAAATTTAATTTTTTAACTTGCCACACTATTTCTTGTATATATTATCCCACGTATAAATTACTGCTTCTGTTAATATCCTTAAATCCTTGTTCAAAAACTAGTTCCACTTAGCAATCATTTATTCTTGATCAAATTCAAATTTGACATAAATTAGTTAAGGCCCTATAAACCTTAGTAAAAAACAGAAAAGAATACCCAATTTACTTTAATATTACTATGATTTTAGATCATTATAAAGACTTAAAAGCCAAAAAATAATTTCGGTGCGCCAGAGATTGGGAAAACTGCCCACTGTGCGACGTTAATATTCACTCACTCATTCGGGGAACCCCATTCAGCACACACACATTTTAAAATATATTTTAAAATAATATTTTAAGTAGACAACACATATGTTATAGGTTCTTTATATAAAGAAAATTAAAAAAGTATTGTATATGCTATTAAAATAATTTTATGTAATTTTAGTATAATTTACTCCATAAAAAATTAATTGTGATCCAAGTATTAGATAACCCACATATTATATTTAATAACTGGAATATGTGCTAGAATTTACACAATCGAATTCTAGGTCTATTGAAATTGTCTATTGTCACATTTCATATATTGCATTTAATTTGTTTTTATATTTTACTTTTTGTTGCCACATACGCTTAGAAATGTTTTTCACTGAAACACATTGTTCTGAATGGCAATAAAATGTTTATAGCAGTGAGAGAAATTATGTGTATTTTGCATGAATTTGTAGCCTAAAGTTTAGGAGCTGTTCTTGCTTAAATGTAGGCTTAGTAGTCGAGTGATAGCGTATTGCGCTTCCACGCCACAAGGAAGGGCGTCTATTCCCGGGCTGGGCAAGGTCGACTCAGCCATTCATCCCTACTGCAGTGGGTCAATAAATGAGTATCAAGCTTGCTTGAGGACTTAAACACTGGGGTCTCGCTTCAGACTGACCACCTGATCGGAGCATCTGCTCATGCACCTCAGCGCCCAATGGTCACGTATACTGGGACGGGGTACAGTGGGCCTGGCCCTCATGGGCTGTTGCGCCACTGAGTTTGAGTCATGCTTAAATTTAGATTGTAGCGTCGAATCTATTGATAAAACAGTCGATCCATTGTTTTCTCTCCCTTATTATACATGGTTTTTTTCCACAAAAGAAAAAAGGTACATTAGTACATAAAAATATAAAAACATTTTAATATTATTTTTTATACTATAATAAAAGTAGAAAAGGTAGTACAAAATGCAGTTATATATAAATAATATTTTCAGTTTTAATGGCAGGGATGAGATTTAGATACTGTTAGTTATACAAACTTCAAAGATAATATGAATTCATTTTGCATACACATTAACAATTTTATTTTTTATTTTTTATTGTGACCTTTGGAACTCCTGGATATGCATCGTGGGACCCCAGGGTTCAGTGGAACACAGATTGAAGACCAATGAACTAGAACAGTTGTCATCAAAGTTTTTCAACTCACGAAATACCTAGAAAAGTGATGGCGAATCTATGACCCGAGGGTCAGATACTGACCCGCGATTGCTAGGCAACCCCTTGTTTGTTTACGCGGGTTTATTTAGATTTTCTAATTTAAATGCTGTCTGTAACATTCAGTTTGATCATTACAGTTTCAAAGCTACGCAAATGACAACAAATATATATGAAAGTATGCAGTATATGAAATAAAGCAAAAGACTGTTTAAAAAATATCAAATAAAGTGTATAATTTTACTTACATTTTGTTTGTTGAAGAAAAATCAACAAACCAAAGCAAATAACCATATTTAAAGCACTTTTTTCAGATAAAATGCACTTTTGTAGCGTTATGTTCAGTTATGTTTGTAGAAAGAGACTTCCGTAGCACTAATACAAAATTTCTTTTCAAAAATTATTGTATTCTAAATATAAATATTTTTAATTGAAGCCCTGTACTATGTCCGCGGTTAAAAATTAAAAACAAGGCATACAAGTTCCAAGCCATATCAAGCTGAATGGTTTGATGAATATAGTGTGATTGAAAGGAGTAAAATGGTTATATGTGTAATTTATAATGAAAAAGTGACTTCACGTACATATAATGTGAAAAGACATTTTATGTGTGAGAAAAATTGCATTCTAATCTCGGCATGTCAACATATGAAGAAAGAAAAACGCATTTTTTACAAAAGAAAAAAGAGAATTTTTCTTAAAAAATGTTTTAGAAAATATTTTGGTTCCAAAAAAATAATAATACAGTTAATAGTTTCTAAGATGGCCATTGTACTGCTCGCCACAAGAAACCTCATCCAGAAGGAGAATTTGTAAAAAAAAAAAACGCTATTTGGATGTAGTCCTACATAGTTTGCTGATATTAAAGAAAAAGACTCGATTATAAAGCGAATAAATGAGTTACCTATAAGTCACAATATAATTAAAGATCGAGAAATAGAATTAGAAAAAAAGTGTGTGTGCTTATGACCACACGCGCGCGCGCGCGATAGAAGTAATAAATACAAATAAGATTTTGCAACTGTTCTTGTTTAAATTCAGAGTTTTGACATCGAATTTGTTGAAAGGTCCACAGTTTGTTCCCTTTCCTTTATTATAGTGATTTTTCAACAAATGTCAAAAGGTGCATTTTCCATTGGAAAATTATTTAGTTTTTGCAAGACATTGTACTAACGAGTATACAGTTATCTACTGGAATTTTCGGGATAGTAAACAATAAAATATTTAGAGCCTAGTAGGTAATACATAAAAATAAAAATAAAATAAATAATATTCTTTTTTTGCTGTGTGTTTCATACTGGAATACATACGAAAGACGCGAGAGATAGATGAACAGAGAAACATACAATACAATCACTGAGAAGAATATATACTTCTATTATAAACAACTAGCTGCATGGCCCGGCGTTGCACCGGCTATCTCTACTTTTATAAATTTTCCCTTTCTTTCACAAAATCAGAACTTCTAATGCTCATTTTCAAAATGACTCCTCCCCCTCCACCGCTTAGCCCTTTAACAGAGCATAGACACCCCACTGTGATCGAAATACTTATTCTTCTGCGAAAATTGGAAAGAAAGGGTCTTGATATAATTTTTTCCTGGGTACCTGGACACGTGGGTATACTTGGTAATGAACAGGCTGATACCGCTGCACGATCCATGTCTGATCACATGCAGCGGCCTGTCTGTTACCAGGATTTAAAAACTTCTACACAGAACTATATCCATCGTGTATGGCAAGAGACTTGGGATCAACAGATCCTCAACAAACTGCATAGCATTCATCCTTCCACTTCTCATTGGGCAGCACTACCAGTGCGAAGACATGATGTCCGCTTGACTCGACTTCGCATTGGTCATACTCGTTTTACTCATAGGCAGCTTCTGTTGGGTGAAAATGCCCCAGAATGTCCCTCGTGTAAAGTCCCATATTCCGTTTATCATATTTTAATAGATTGTCCCGTTTTTAACCATCATCGCATCACCTTTTTTCATACATCTGTTTTAACCTTATCTGACTTGGTGGGGGAGTCTCCCCACCAAAATCTATTTGCCTTCCTTTTAAAGATTGGATTTTTATATTTGATTTGATTTGTGCGTTTCTTTGTATTTTTAATATATTATATGTATGTATGCATGCATGCATAATAATGTGTGCATATACTTTTATATATATATATTTCTTTTTTTTAGCAATTGTTTGGCGCAGCTTGGCCAAAGTTGGCCCTTGCGCCATTAAAATGAACAATCAATCAATCAATCAACCGCTTAGCCCGGCGTTGCTCGGGCTTTCTCTTTTCCTCATGACACTAGCATTTCTGTGTGTGTTTGTACCCGCACAATGTGAGTGATTTCTAAAATTGTGTCAAAAAATTTCCCTTTTTCGAAATAGCTGCATGGACCGGCGTTGCACGGGCTATCTCTACTGTTATAAATTTTCCCTTTCTTTCACAAAATCAGAACTTCTAATACTCATTTTCAAAATGACTTCCGCTTCCCTCCACCGCTTAGCCCGGCGTTGCTCGGGCTTTCTCTTTTCCTCATGACACCAGCATTTCTGTGAAAAGCCCTCGTGTAGCTGAACAGTGCGACGTTAATATTCAATCAATCAATCAACCAGCATTTCTGTGTGTGTGTGTTTGTACGCGCACAATGTGAGTGATTTCTAAAATTATGTCCCTTTTTCGAAATTTGTTCCATTCAACTTATTTTCTTAAATAGACGATGTACTTTTTAATTAAAAGTATTTTGTATGAATTTGCAACAAAACATTTAGGATTTATTCTTGCTTAAATTTAGAGTTTGGACATCAAATATGTTGATGGGTCGATAAGTCGTTACCTCTCCCTTATTGTAGGTGTTTTCCCAATTCTGGATGGAAGAAGACCCCGTCAAGATCATCCGCTGAGTCAAGACATTGTGACAGGTGATGAAGTTCCACGGCACAAATGGTAAGGTTAAAAGAGACCATCTGGCTGAAAGGACTGTTTCTCTTAAGTCTCTGGTTATTACACCAAATTTGAAGTAAGCTGAAGTACGATTTCGAGAATCCAGACATCTGAGTTTGTTGTAGTATTTGGTTAGACATGCACGTCTCCTAAGGCTAAGGGGTTGTAGGTCTGCCTCGAAAAGTACTATATCTCTCGGACAAGTACTTTTTAGACCAGTGATGATCCGAGCAGCGCTGAGCTGGACTTTTTCAAGCTTCTGAAGATCTGTAACGGAGGCGCTACAGTAAACTGGAATTGCATACTTATTTTAATTTCTAGCAGTTTTAGTTATTCGTAGGTTTTTAATTACAGTTTTGGGTGTAGCTTCTCAGTTTCTTTCAGGATAAACAATTTATTAATATATTTTTAAAAAAAATTGCTTGAAATTATTTAACATCGTTGATATGGCAGTATACTTTATATCAGCAGTGTCGCTAGCTTTAGTATCACCCAGAATAATATTTTTAAGTGTTATTTCTGAGCAAAAACTATTAGTCTAGAAATTTTAAATTACTATTTGTGCTTTAGTTACAGTAGCGCACACAGGAATTTTTCATGGGGGGTCTAGGGTCGAAAGTCCACTATTCTCGTATCATGCTTCAGTGCATATTCTTTTGATTTTGTCGATTTTCGGGAACAAAAAACAGTAAAAAGTTCGTTATTGTATGAATAATTAGCATTAATTAAATTAATTATTAATAACCAATACAATTAAATTTTATGTACTATATACATAGGAATATAATCACAGTCGGAAAAAAAACTAGGGCTTTGGGAGGGGTCCAGACCCGAGGACCCTCCCCCCCTTGTGTGCGCCACTGATTAGGTACAATTTTAAAGTCATCATCAAACTAATATGTAGCACTAATTGGTAATCAAATTTATTATTTTAGTCAAATTATATTCATTGGATTTATATTATTTATTTATTAAAAGGTTATTAATGGGAAAGGAAAATTTATGAAATAGGAAGAACACACACAGCAGATAAAATTTTTTCCCATCCATATGAATTCGTAGATTTAAAACAGTATTTACTATCAATCTTGTGTGTACATTGGTGAGCATAGCAATATTTTGCAACATTTTTTGAACAGTCTCTAACTTTTATTTTTTTATTTCTTGAAAATATACGTATATCTATAGCTTTTAAATGTTTTTGAAATCGGGGAATGTCTAGAAGTAACACTTTTGGCGATATTCGTCATAAAAGAATATTAAGTTGGGAATCCATGTTTTAATATCCTTGCCCCCTCTCTCTCTCTCTCTCTGCTGCCATTCTAAATTATTTAATTCAAAACTTTTAACCACAAATCTTAATTCCTTGAGGTTTAGGGGTTTTATGTTGAGCTTCTAAAATATATTTTTACTTAGGAAGTATTTTTCTTAAATATCTTTTTCAGAGTTAAACTAACATATTTTGACTTCTCTCCGTCTTATATTTATGCCCTCTTACTCTAAATACTAACATACTATGATCACACACACTAAGTTGGTCATAACTAGGGATTGCAATACCCGTATACCTGGATACCGAATACCGGTATTTTGAGCCATTTCTACAATTTTGAAATACCGGTATTCACAAGTATAAATACCGGTTTTTCGGTATTTACTAGAAATTTCTTAAAATTGTCTCCACTATATGTTCATGGATCACCAACATTGCAAAATAATATACGTTTCTATTTTTGTGTCTCCCTAGCGGGTGAAATTAATTAAACTGTGTGTGAATAAAAAGTTGTATCGTACAGTCAAGAGAAATGATAAAATATGTGAATCATTCAAAGAGGCTGGCAAAAACTATGCTATTACAGCTCCGAGCGATACTGCACACGCTCAGGATTCGTAGATTGATACTCATATCTATGAAAACTAGGTCGTAAATATGAAGAAAGGGCGTAATATTTTGATATTTTTTATATTGGTAAGTTTGTTATTCACACTGTATTTGCATATCATACTTTAGGGTTCAAAATATTTTTTATATTAATTATATATATATACTCATAAATAATAACCCAAAATAATGGATGAGAATAACTTTAAAGAACATAAAAAATCAGTTGATGATACTTCGGTTTGGATTCATCACTTATATGATGAAAAGAATATAGTAGCACAATGTAAAAAATGCTCTAGTGTTATTAAAATGAATGGAGGAAGTACAAACGGGGGCTCCATACACATCTAAAAACTAAACATGATTCAAAATTGTTAAAGAGGAAAGAATCTAATTGCGATGAAGATACAAACTTTAGCACACTTTCTAAGCCCAAGCCATCAGGGATTTTAGATTATTTTGATAAAAAGATAATTCGGATGAAATTATTGCTCAAAATTACTTTCCAGGCTTAATGGCAGGGCAATTGATGCATTGTTTTTTTAAAATCACATTTCAAAAATTTGTACTAGTATCACAGACTGAATGGCGATATTTAGTTATACACTTTTTTGTGATTCAAATAAATAAGATGCTCCTTTACTTTTTGTGTGTGTGTTAGTTATATACTGTTATAATTTATAAGTTACAAATTATTTGTTGTGATATTTATACTCTCTAAGAACACTGACAAATATAAAACAAAGAAACACCTGCGTTTTCGTGTTTGTTCTAAAATTTCTAATAGTGATATTAAAACCGGTATCTGGTATTAAGATAAAAAAAATACCGAATACTGGTATTGAACTTTTCGTCCGATATTGCAATCCCTAGTCATAACTTTAAAATAATTACGAATAATTACGGACAAAATTGACGCTATTAAATCCTTCGACCAAATCGATGAAAATCAAAGTGAATCATTGCAATCTGTTATAAAAACAAAAAGGAGAAATCTGAAATACGACTAGAGCTACAATTTTCGTTTTCCTATATTTTGCACTTTCAGTTCTGTTAATGAACAAAAAAAAAAAAAAAGATTTCGCTATACTCTTAGCTATATAACCCAGTAACAATAACGATTAATTTTGTAGATATTTAATTATTAATTTTCACAACAATTTAAATGCCTGAGCAAAATTATGTTTAAAAAGAGAAATTTCAATTTTTAAGTGCAATCACATTTCTTGAATGAATTTTGAAAAAAAAATGATTTTATGATTATGCTTAAAATTTAAATACGAGGGAACAAATATTTAATGTATAATTTGAAGGAAATACATTAGATATTAGTTTCTCTCTTTCACTCTCTATATGAGCTATACTAAATTAACTTTGGTGCAAATTTAACAGGTACTTTCTTGTTTTCGAACAGAAGATAGATTATTAGGAGAAGGTTCAGTAGAATTTTTCATATTGCTTATAGTTAAATTAATGCAGATATCTTAAACTTCCATCATTTAAATGAGGATTATATTTTTTTAAAAAATTCCAGTGTCACCTTTAATGGCTCTTTTTGTGTTACATTACAGTTCTAGAGTACATTTCATCCAAAATATAAACATTTAAATTAATGGATACATTTAAAATTTATTTACAAAGCATTATTTATAAAGAAAAATGTAAGATAAGATTTAGATAAAAATTTTAACTTTAGATACGGAATAAAATTAACCGAAAAATGAGAAATAAAATACTTGATATAATAAATGATATTATCATCAACAACTAAAAGAATAAAAATTTCAAAAATAAAGAGTGTTTTTTTTTCAGGTATAGAAGTTTAAGTTGGCATTACTTTCCAAGATGGCGACCGATTTAACCGCTGTCAAGTGATTTATTCTCAGTTTGGTTTGGCAATTCATCAAAACGATCATCAAGCAAGGCGTAGATTCGTCGAATGGGCCCAAAACGAGATTGCCGTTGTTCCCGATTTTCATAGGCGAATTTTGTTTAGCGATGAAGCGCACTTCTGGTTGAATGGCTACGTCAACAAACAAAACTGCCGCATTTGGAGTGAAGCTAATCCACAAGTGTATGTCGAAACACCGTTACATCCAGAAAAACTGACTGTTTGGTGCGCTTTATGGGCTGGTGGAATCATTGGTCCGTACTTCTTCAAAAACGATGAAGGCCACAACGTTACAGTCAATGGTGATCGGTATAGAGCCATGATTACTAACTTTTTCATTCCTGAATTGAACAATCATGATGTCCAGGAGCTGTGGTTCCAACAAGACGGCGCAACATGTCACACAGCTCGTGCCACAATCGATTTATTGAAAGACACGTTTGGTGACCGCCTAATTTCACGTTTTGGACCTGTGAATTGGCCTCCAAGATCTTGTGATTTAACACCGCTAGACTATTTTCTGAGGGGCTATGTAAAGTCATTGGTCTATGCGGATAAGCCACAAACGCTTGACCATTTGGAAGACAATATTCGCCGTGTTATTGCCGATATACGACCACAAATGTTGGAAAAAGTCATCGAAAATTGGACGTCCAGATTGGACTACATCCGAGCCAGCCGTGGCAGTCATATGCCAGAAATCATATTTAAAATGTAATGCCACAAGATTATCTTTCGAATAAAAAAAAATTCATGTCAATCGAGTAATACATCGTTGTTTTATTGCAATTTAAAGTTTTATACCTCTCAAAAAAACCCTTTATTTAGGCTTTTTTTCTTTTCGAATTTTTATTTTGGCTAGTGGAACCACTGGGTAATCTTGGTTTATTTTCTTCATAAACTAATTAATTTTACAGCCAATTTGCCGCCTCTTAAGATTGCCGCCCCGTGCAGAGGCCCTGCTTGCCCACCCTTAGCGCCGGGCCTGCTCCTGGTTGGTTGCTTTCGATGAATTACTTTGCATTAATTATGCGATAGCTGAAAATATCTTTCGCTTTAATGAGACCCTCCCAGCCTTTAAAAGGGCTGGGGGAAGTACCCGTTTTTTTCCTTCTCTCGGATGTAAAACACTGGGATTTAATGACTGGTCCCCTCCCCCAAGGGCAGGATTTTATTTCATTTTCCCCTATTTCAGACTTCTTTTCTCTTCCCTCCCCCTTTATTCTTTTACAACACCCTTGCGAAGTTTCTTTTTAGAGGCCACCCCTCGCTTTTCAGTATTTTTTTCACGTCCTTTTGCTTCCGTTTCAAACTTTGAGCAAAAGCAGGGCGACTGTGAGAGAGAAAGATCTTTACTGAAAGAACTTTTTTTCTTTCTCGCGCACACACACGAGTGAGATTAATAATCACTTAACGCAGTGTTTCTCAAACTTTCAATACTGGCGACCCAATTTTCAATCACAATTTTTATCGCGCCCCCCTTATACATTAATAATGTACAGAATGCAATAATAATGCACTTTGACGCTAAAGCTGCAATAGGCGATCTTAATTATAAACCATACAAATTAGTAACATAAGTCAGTGTTTCTCAAACTTTTTCAATACTGGCGACCCAATTTTCAATCATAATTTTTCTCGCCCTTCCCCACCTGTACAACAATAATGTATTCACTGAAATAAAAATGCACTTTGACATAGAGACGCTAAAGTTACAATGCGATTTTAATTATAAACCGTACAAATTAATACAATAAGTATATTAAATTTTGTATATGTAACTTTTAAGCAGTATATATTTTAAGAAATTTTTTTTTACTTTAAATATATATTACTTACTTATTATTATGTTATTTTTCTTTCTCTAATTTTTAAATTGGAACAGATCGCAAAATGATATATTTAATTAAAGATTTATTTCCTTCAGCATCCATTTCTCAAAGTACAAATGTCATTAGAAAAATAGTCTAGTCTATGTTGCTCTCTATCATATCCATCACATCTGGCATTATCGGGTACGTTTGCGTGAGTCTGGGCAACCTATCGGACGTCTGCGCAAAACATGTAAAAATGCTTTTCCTCGTACAATTCCAGTCAGTTTTGGTTGTCTTAATACTTCTATAGCTATTGAATCTATCTTGAATGTACATTTTTTAATTTGCACGTTAATTGTAATTCACGGTAATTAAGTATTTACGGCAGTAGATTAAAACAAAATCATACATACATTTTTAAGTCGTAAGCAAACATTCGATGATAATAAAGGATCAACAAGTACACAGACGAGCATGGTTCCGAAAATTAAATCAAGGAAATATTCTCAAAAATACTTAAAAATATTTTGGATTTACCACTACTGAAGTAAATGATGGGGAAAAAAGCCCCAGCTCGTTATGTGTTAAAACTTACAAATCTGAAGAACAACATGTGAAAGTTGTTTTTATAACCATGTAAAATCATTTAGACATGCTGGCAAAGAATATTAAAAAGTATTTTTTGGATGAGGACAACTTGGTTGCAAGTTACAAGAGTGGATTAGGGATTTATTTCAAGATACTCCAGAAGGGCTCTCAACTTCCGAACTGGATGTGAAATCTTCATAGATTTCACATCCAGTGAAAAATTAAAAGGCAATTTTGTAATAAATCGCTCTTTGAATTTTGGGTAGAGGTGGATGATGAATTCTCTGTACTGAAAAAAAACCAAAGCACTTCATATACTATTACCATTTTCAACATTCCACCTTTGTTAAACTGGATTTTCTGCGGTGGCTGCTTTGAAGACAAAATATAGATCTCAGCTAAATATAGAAAAATAACTCAGAGTGTCAATTTCTGATGTTAAACCTTCCTTTGAAAAATTTGCTCTACAAGACAAGCCCATGAAAGTCCCTAATAATTATTAAACTTGTTCTTAATTTAGTATTAAGAAATTATTAATAAAATACCTTCTTCAGTACTGATACATTAAACGCATACTGGCTGAAACACCGGCTCTTTGCACGAGTTCATTTTTTTAAAAAATAAAACATTATTCTTGATATAATAGCTGAACTGTAAGGAAAGTAAATCTGCGTGCACGACATTGTATACAAAAATGTAAAATGATTTTTTTTTAGATAAATGCTACAACTGTTTAAAAGAGAACTGTAATTTTAAACCTCACAGAATTAGCATTTAGAATTAATGTTAATTTATGAAAAAGAATTTAAAATTCCGATGAAGAATAATTGTGTTACTTTTTAATATTTAAAGCGAGAAGACTTAAAAAGGTTTTACCCCGGGAGCAGGCGCGCACTCGATACTAACACTAATGGTAGTGCGGGGGGACTCAGTGACCCCAATCATTTGTTTATAATTATTTTTACTGTATACGATACAAATCGGAATTCCAATGAATAATTTAATTAAGAGAATGTATACTTACCGGCTTTCAAGGACTATTCAATTTTTCTTCGATGATTTGAGAAAAAATCCAATAAAACTGAACTAAAATGATTCACAAGTGCAAGACCTTAATAAAGGATGCAAATCAGAGACACTTTTCACTAATATTACAGAAATGTTATTTGCTGGCAAAGCTGTCATATTTTGTTCAAGTTATTGTAGTTATAAAGCTTTCATGACCAAGTGAGTAAATATTAACATCGCACTGTTCAGCTACACGAGGGCTTTTGGAGACGGACCTCGTAATTTTAAACCATGGTCAAATGCCGAGGACGATACTTGAGCTGGCCTCTTTTAACTACCACACCACTCCAACAAGAAGACGTTTGAGCTCTCGACAGATTTAACGTGCATCTCTCCCCTACATGGCGTGTCTTTAGTAGTACTGGGCTCGAACTCGTGACACCTTTGATGATCTACAAATAACAAGTTGAACTTTTTCTTTCTTGTGTCTTTTTGACAAGGTGAACTGAACCTTGTGGTACACTTATGGCTTCATATTTTAAGTTGATGGAGTTCTTTAGAAAGCATTTGAAAATTTTCCTTTCGTTTCATGTTCATCGCGTTTCTCAATTATGAATAATATGCATCTTTCAGCAGGTTCTTCATTTGGTTGATCAGTTACAACTTCCTTCAATAGAGATCACAGATGCCCCGCGCAACCGCAGCCTGACTGAAAAGTGAATCATGTCTTCCTTTTCTTTTTCTATAACTAATGTACGGTATTTCAATAATAATTACAGTGATGAATTGTTTATCTCTTCTTAGAATTTTTCTCAGGGTCTGGGTTTCGTTTTTTTCTCTTAACGAGTAATATTTTATGTTAAAACCTAATAAAAATATCTCTCATTAAACAAAATGGTTTTTTTTCTTTAATTTGGTTTTGGGATCAAAGATAGCTATTTGATGACGGAAAAAGGCCAGATAATAAACATAAATTATATCAATGTTGTTATGCATTTTTTTTTATTATGGAAGAAAGTATTTTGTTTTACTTCTCTTTCCAGTTATATTTTTTAAAAAAATCTTTAAATTTTCGATATGCTCGCGCCCCCCCTTGTAGGGTTATCGCGCCCCCCAGGGGGCGCGCCCCACACTTTGAGAAACACTGACTTAACGCTTTATAAAAGTTCGGGGTGCCTCATTTCACGAGAAGAGAACCACCTTAAATTAATTTTTCACGCGATGAAAACGGGGATTCCGTATGTACTCTGCAAACAGTCCACGTGACAGAAAAAGGGGCAATGGGGAAAAAATATCCAATGAAGAGACAATTATTCCCGCAAAAATGGGAAAATAAATCTTTGATCCTTTTTATTCGCGCCTCAATCATTTGTACGAAAAACAAAACTTGCTTTATAAAACAAAGTTTTTGTCACCTTTTATTCTGAAGTGCTCGAAGCGAGATGTCTGTTGGGACGCACAGGTCTGAAAAATCTTAAGTAATTAGAAGATATCCCCGCTTAAAATTCATTACTTTTTTTGTGTGTGAAATCGGTAATTTTCGTTCCATTAATAATAAGTTGACAACAGATTGGTTGGGAAAAGTTTAGTTTTCGTGAGGGAGAATTATACTGCTATTATAATCGCCTTTTAAATTTTGCTTGTTTAATCGCTATTATTAGTTTGCTTTCAGCTAATACTTTTGAATGGATTGGGCATGTAATAATTCACATTGAATAATCGCTAAATGACTTAAATTAAAACACCCAAAACAGTGTAAGGATATACACAATTGCATTTTATTCGGGTATTAAGAAAGAGACTTGTAATATTCAATAATGCTATTTGGCGGCGAATTTTGCTTTCGAAACATGAACACCCTTTCAGTTCTAGATAAATTTTAGATTTTACAATGTATTATTAAAACAAATTTATGTTCAAACATGTTGCTCTGTTTCAATGCTAAAATGTCATTTCAAATGATTTTGAGAATCAAAAGTTTGTTCTCTTTCGATTTTATAGATTTATTTTACAACTTAAGTATCATAATTTCAAACTAAAAATAACACTTAAGGGAAACATTATTTCCCTCTGAATAATAAAATTTTACCTCGCATTTTCAAAAAGAGGTACACTTATTTTTGTAAATATTCAGCTACCAATAAATAGTGCATGTCCAAATCCCGTCTCCTCTGTCTTCTGCGGGTTTAAAAGCATATTTTTTTTCAAGTTGTATGCTTTTGTGAGCAGAAAAGGGATCTTAAGAAATCTTTTTATACTTTAGCATATGTGTTATTTTAGATTTTAAAAGAAAATTTAATAATAAGGAAATCAATAAATATTATATCATTCAAATACTACAAGTTGAAAGAAAACAGAATTCGGAGAATTAATTTCTGAAGAAGGAAAACTGTGTGAAAGTATAGCAGATAATATTGAACCCCCACAATAAAAATTAAAAATATTCTATTAAATGTATGTGTGTGTGATTCTTTACCAAATAATTTTATATCAATTACAAAAACTAGTTAATGCCCCTTTACCGATGTTTGAGTCCACATATTCGTGTGAAAAATTTTTTCGTCAAAGAACTTTGTAAAATCATCTAACAGAAATAGAGCTGACAGAGAATTAATTGCGAAATGCATTAAACTAATGAATAAGAAATATGAGCCTATTATTTAAAAACTATAAAAAACTGCAATAGATTTCTCATTAAATACTTTATAATCAATTTTGTTATACATATTTATATATGTATATATATTCTACTAAATTATATTTTATAATGTATATTGTATGTTATTTTCGTTATTCTTGTTCATTCCAACACTTATTGCCATTTGCACAGAACACTTAAAAGTTTTTAACCCCACTAAAATTTTTAAATCATCAAACATTATGAAATATTATTT
>BMAU01001961.1:0-19430 GCA_019973935.1 Trichonephila clavipes | reverse complement strand
CCATCAAATCCTACTACTTCGGTGACACAAATGGTACCGACATTGAGATAGCGTAAAAATTTAAACAGTTCGTTTGGACATTCCCGATCCATGGCATACGAGACGGCTCCGTTGGTCAGCGTGAAACCATTGTTCTAATACACAACACGGCCAAACCTTGGCTGTGAAAAAATACTTTGGGCATTTTCCTGGGAAGTGGGCATCAATTGCTGTGCATAAGGGGGTCTCCGAAACACTCTGGGTTTGAAATCAGGCCTTCGATACGGGGGTCTGAAATCGGGTCTGTGATATAACCTGGGATCTCGTGGCCTTCGTTCCTCATTTCGTCTTTCCTCATTCCGTCTTTCCCTGGATCGCGGAGAACGTTCTTGATGAATGACGGAATCAACCTTCTTGACAGCTACCTTCTTTACAGGTGTAGAAACCACCTCAGGTGGCCTAGAAACAGCTGGTGGCTTAGAATCCCCGGGGAGCAAATCTTTCAAAGGTGACTCGGGAACCGTTGATTTTTCCATGGATGATAATGAGTCAAAAATCACATCTTGAGATGGTTCATGGGATGGAGAAGCCACTGGAGTCGGTGGCAAAGGCGGAAAAGTGTTGGCACACTGAAAATGTCAAAAAATTCATCATAGTCTGGGGAATTCATTCTTGCAGGAATGAGTATCATGAGATGAGTGGAGCTTTTTAAACTCTACTCTCAAAAAAATATTTAATAGGTTAAAAATTTTTTTACTTGTAGATGACAGTTTTACCTGCATCCCCTTTAATTCATTTCATGTAACAAAATGATCCCCATTTGTTTCAAATATCACCTAAAATCATGTTATACAGTCGACTTTTTTGCCCATTATTGTACCTGTTAAAACACCGACAAAATACCAACAGATTCAGCAACTCATAGTGAAAGAAGTTAACATTACCTTATATATAGTATATATAGTATATATTTAATATCTAGTAGTATGAATGTAGTAAGAATGTAGCAAGTACGTAGAGAGAAAGTTTCTTCTTTATTACTGAGAATGCTTCTTATTTATTGTTGATATAGTTGTGAGTTTATATCACAAGAATCCTCTTGTTTCTTTGTGGCTTAAAAATATTTTCCAATGAAAAATTATTCTTTCCACAACAATCACTGCCAACGTTGGTGAGAGCGGGGACCCAAAAAATGAGAGAACGATTACCGGTCCCGAGCTATGCTCCTTTCCAGTAACCATTCTCCCATTTTCTGGGGCTCAACATGGTGTTTATGGGTCTATCAACGATGCTCTGCAGATGGGACAGGTGTTGTGGAATATTCAAGTGTTGTAAAAGGCACTTTTTGTGAAACACATGGCCACACTGCGTTCTTTTTCTTGCTTATGTATGGGAGTGAGGCAGATGGGTCATGAATCGAGCACATTAAACACGCTATCGGGCCATTTCTGCCCATAGCACCCATCCTACACCATTTGAGCGAATTAAATCCAGGGGGTAGAGTCTGGGGACTATGCTCTGTCCAAGCCTTGGTCACCAAATTATAAAGTTTGGGTTTGCCAATCAGTCCACATCGCTTGGATAAAGGTTCCCTTTCCTTTGCTGGCCTCCTTTTCTAGGTAATCGTGGAAAAGTCTGCCGGCTCCAGGTACGCTTAAGGCTCTAACGAAGGAAAGTCCTGGAGGTCAAGATTTGGAAATAGCCGTTGAATCTTTTCAACAAGATCCACTGTGGATCCAAGAGCAATGATCTCGGAAGGTTTCAGGGTGTGTAAATGAGATAGAAGCAGCGCTATAAAATTGATGAAATCTCCAAGGTCTGCTCCTTCGTAGAGTGAAAGATTTATCGCAAAGACTTTGTCGTCTTCCATGTCTCATGAATAAAATGATGCGATTGTCTTCTGAGCCCTGCTTTTATAGTAGACAGAAAGCGGAAGTGGCTTCTAATTGGTCGATTCAGCTGATAAGGGTTCCCAAGGATGCCTGCAAGAGGAGAGAGCTCTTGACTAGAGGCTGTATATTGTAAGAGCTGTGTGTATTGATGCGTTCCAACCTTGACCACATAAATATTATTTTGCGATAGGATATTTGTGCAAGTTCAATAGTTCCAATCTTAGCATAAAAGAAGCCCCAAAAATAGGAGAATGATTACTGAGTAATCATTCTGCCATTTTGGGGGGCTCAACACGGCATCTAGGATGCTCTCAATGGATTGGGTGCCCTGCACAGTGGACACGTGTTGCTCATGTCCAGGTGTTGTATTAGGTAATGCATGTGAAATGTATGACCACAATGTGTCTTTTCTGGCCAGTGCATCGGACTCAGACAGATGGTGCATGTAAAACGGTATCGGGCCATTTCTGTCCATAGCACCCATTCAATACCGCTGGAACCAATTCAGTCCAGCTGGTCAAGTCTTGGGGACCATGTCGTCTCCAAGCTTTATAATAGACAGTAGGGTCTCGCAATGTCTGAGAGAAGCCATTGCCTGATTCATTAAGGTGAAGGGCGGTTGGATGGATGGAAATGGTGTTGTCACAATCTGACGCTGCTAGGCGTCTTAATGTGTCTCGTAGTGTGGTCAACTGTCTCTGGAATCAATATCAAACCGAAGCATCTGTGTCTAGAAGACATGTTCCAGACCAACCACGAGCCACAACACCTGCAGGGAGACCATTTTGTCACTTTTTCGACCCGAAGGAGAAAGATTTTTGTGTCACAACTTGTTGCATACCACTGTGTAGCATCAGGGAGTAGAATATCCGCTAGTACGGTGCGAAGGCGTCTTCACAATTCAGATCTCTATGCAAGGCGACTAGTTGTGTGTGTGCCTCTCAACAGACGACAGAGAAGGGACCGAGTATCTTGGGAAGGTGAACACGTTTCCTGGACCAGACAGCGATGGGCTTCTGTACTTTTTACAGACGAGTCCAGAGTCACACTGGAGAGCAATTCAGGACTCTGTTCAACTGAAAGGAACGAAGCACCAGATATCATCCATCCAACATTGTTGAAAGATACAGTTACCGAGATGGTGGAACAATGGTTTGGGCAGGGATCTCACTCGTTGGTCACACTGACCTGCATGCGTTCCAGGAAAGAACTCTGATTGGTGTAAGATATCGGGATGAGATCCTTGATCCATATGTCCACCCGTATGCCACTGCAAATGGCAATGACATCATTCTGATGGATGATAATGTACGAATTCACCGAGTTGTAATTGTTGGGGAATATCTTGAGAATCTTGGTTTGGAGAGAATAGAATGACCAGCTCAATCTCCAGACTTAAATCTGATAGAGCATCTTTGGGACTATCTTTATAGACAGGTTGCTGCTTTAAATCTACCTCCAAGATCTTTAGGAGAACTGGAAAAAAGCTTACTCCGTGTCTGGTCTTCACTTCCCATTTCGGTAACCGACAAATTAATTGATAGCATGGAAATTCGATGCCACCAATGCATTCAAGCTAGTAGTGGGCATACTCTTATTAAAACCCAGTTTTGTTATGTTTCTATAACATTTCACCACATAAAACTGTAATTATTATTTATTCCAAGAATGGACTTTTCCGTCGAGGTTGCCTTTTATTGTTGTAAATCATTTTTGAATTTTTTACGTAAACTTCTATCTTGCAGTCAATACATAATTGTTTTGTGCATATGTCATCGAAATGTGGTGTTTCTACATTCATTCATTTTGCAAATAAGGCGCAAAAACTTCCTTAACTTTTGGGAGGCCACCTTTCTCAAACTTAGCAAGCTATTGATAATGGCTTCTTCGTCTTCTTAATGTCATTCTGGACTAACATCAACTCTCTACGTCAAATCTCAACGATAAATAACGCTCACGAACTTTATAGTGCATACTTAAAGTACACTTGATTCGTATCTTTAAAGTGACGCAACTAGCACCCCACTTACGTACCTAACACGAAAATTAAATCAAAGTCATCTTTCAGATGTACAAACGCGTCCACCAAATTTCATTGATATAGCACAGCTCCATCTTAGTGATGGGATTTTTATTTCCATCTGTGTTTTTTTACTAATGAAGATAAATGAAACAAAATTAAGTTATGTGACAAGAGCTAGGTCAAGTTCATAGCAAACTATTTCAAGCTAGTTGAATTTAGACCTTAATAGCAAGATAAGGATTAATAAAAGGGGCTCTGACTGAAATCCATGATATGAATGAGGAAAAAGATCACAATACTGCAGGCAACTTTTTTTTTGAAACAGACGGACAAATATGAAACTCAATAATAACCATGATTTAGAATACCATACTCAGAAAATATATGCAACTAACAAATCATACAGGTAGTAATCAGTTGAGCTTGAGTTATTAAAATGGGTCTTCTAAAATCTTTAGAAAATTATGTACAAAATTTCAGAAATGAATTTGGAAAAATGGAACAAGGAGCGACTAATTTATCAGGACTCTCCTTTGAAGAGGAAGCTGGACACGCTCGAGGCAGCAAAAGGGAAAAAATATTTTTGGTTAAATTAAAGAAGTCAATTAAGAATTTTTGAATATTTTATAGAAGGGAATATTTTATAGTGAATTCTTTTTATGCCTTATGCGATAGGGCAAAAGCAAAACTATCCTGAAGAGCTGAGATTTATGAAACTGTCATAGAATACTTTATTGTATTCTTTGACCAGACTAAGAATTTGACTGCATTTAAAAATTATATAAGCTACACATAAACTAAAGGAAACTTACAAAAATTATATTGAATATTTTAATTTTGATGATATGAATTGGATCATTTTGTCCTATTTTTCCAAGAAAAAAAATACAATGAAAACCCCATTAGATATCTATAGAGTTGGAAGAAAAATGGTCTAAGTTTCCCTAATGTAGAAATACTTTGGAAAATATTTTTAATAATATCGATATCGAATGCATCAGGTGAGAGATCTTTTTCAGTTTTAGAGCGTGTTAAAAATTATTTAAGTACCATGGTAGAGAAGACAGAATTGAACAACATGGCCATATTATACACTTACGGGAAAGAAACTCCAACACTAAGAAAAAATTATTGTAAAGTTATTGGGATAACTACGAGAGTGCTCATGCTGTAATATATATATAGGAAATTTCTCTCCAGTTCATCACTCAGGGTGTAGTTTCAGTGTGTCTAGACCGTAGACAGTTTCTCTGCAGGCGTTCCTCTGGCATCCTTCTGAACAACACACGGCCATCACTGGCAACAAGGCAGAACCTGCTTCCATCAGAAAACACAACAGATCTCTAATTTAGTTCGCCCTCAATTGTGATATCCCCACCGATGGGGATACTCTCTCTCCACTTTCCACGCAACCTATGTCTGAGGGAACGAAAGAGGAACCACTAAATTCTGCCATAATAAAAAGAGTTTATTATGATCTTAATTTATATACAATCCAACAACAATACTAGTCTAGGAGGATAATGATCAAGAGTGAAACGACGCAAATCGTATTACTGATAAATAACGCAATTAACCACTAAATCTATCTTTATAGATTAATTCCTATCTTAATAGTATCCGCTCTATTCATAAAGTTTAAATGAACAAGCTTACCGCTATTTCCTGGGCAAACAGCTATGGTCAGTATATCAATTTCTCTTTCCATCTGACTTGCACGGGCTAAGACAATACTCCTTTGGTCTCGGACCCACTTTTGCTTATCTTCAGTACCACTGATAGACCGACTCATAAAATTAAGAATCTTCTCCTAGACTTTATCTCATTTCACTTCTAGCATTACTTCTCCACTTAGCGCTCAAAGCTTCACTTAGCGCTCAAAAGCTCACTTCTAGCGCTCAGAGCTTCACTTAGCGATCCTCGCGAATGCTAACATTCCAATATATATGACTAATAATTTGCCTAAACACGCTCTCTTCTTGGGTTGGTTGGAGAGATGATGATGATGATTGTGAGTTTTAATGGCGCAAGGGCCAATTTTGGCCAAGCTGCGCCAAACACTAGTGAAAAAGAAAAAAAAAAAAAAAGTCTCTCATTTTTAAAAGATATATGTATAAAAGTATATGCACAGATGTATATGCATGCGTGCTTGCACGCATGCATACATATAATATAGTAAAAATACAAAGAAACACAAAATCAAATCAAATGTAAAAATCCACTTTGAGCACTGGCTTCATACCACTGGCGTCACAAACGGCAATGACTTGGAGTCCATGGAATACGCGCTACAGGGCGCTTGGCTTGGAGGCATCCTTGAAGTAACCGATTTCTAACAGCTCGTTGTGTCACTGTAGTACCAACTGCAACTTGAATTTCTGCCACAGATGCAATACGATGAGCTACAGTCGTACGCCGAATGCGGCGGTGTTCCCTCTCAGTAATTGCATGTGGCCACCAGGAACCAAGTAGTACCATCCCTTGACCACTGCTCCCAACAATCATGCGCAGTGAATATATTCCGGCAAATCTTTTTGCAATATCGTTGAAAGAAAATCCACCTTTCAGTAGCCTTATTACGCGACCTCGTTCATCTGATGATGACTTCGTCTTTTAAAGGCATTCTTGGCTGACATCCACTCAATTTGTCAAATTTTACGGACAAATAACACCCAAAAACTTTACAGCACTCATTTAAAGCAACCCTAATTAGTCAAGTGCTGAGTGGAGCGACTAGTGCCACACTTACGCGTGAAATTGGAATCGATGTCATCTTTCAGATGTGTAAACACGCCTACCAATTTTCGTTTATGTAATTCAAGTGTTTCTTGGTGTCGGAATTTTTTCGTCAATGTATATAGAACAAGATGTTTGAACAAAAAATAATTGATTAATTTGCCAAAGAGAAATTAAGGAGTAAAGTCGTATAGCAAAATTGTAAAAGGTTTATTAAGGTTTTTAATTTTTTTAAATAGTGTTAAGATTTTTTTAGCCATTGAGTTTTATTATTAACAATGCATTCTATTTTAAGAATTTAAGGTCAGTGAATCTTTACACTGTTTTAGTTTTTCGACTCTTGAGCCTAGGGACCTCAAATCTCTTACAGCCAGTGGCCTCAAACAACCTTAATCCTCCTCTGCATGCAGTGTACATACAGCAAAAATAATTGATGAATTTGTCAAAGAGAAATCAAGATTTAAAATTACATAATAAAATTGTAAGATCTTTAGTGAGGGTTTTAGCATTTTAAAGTACAGTTAAGATTTTCTTGAGCCGTTGAGATTTATTATTTGCTATACATTTTGATTTCGAGAATTTAAGGTCAGCGAATCTTTACACTATTTTAGTTTTGTGTCCATGGGCCTCAAATCTTTCACTGGCAGGCAGAGGCGTCACGAGACAAAGTCCAACAGGACAAAGAGCGTATCTTGTATCCCGATTAAGTCGGGGTCGTAAACAATAAAACAATTAGATAAAAATAAATAATTAGCATTCCAGCTAAAAAACCTGAGAGAGTTTTTAAATTAAAACAGATGAATTTTAATTTAGAGTTTAGACTGTAATAATGACAGCATTTCTCCCCACTGAGACATCATCTGGGCCATTTTTGTAATAACTTCTTTTGGCATCCAGTGAGTTATTATTTGTACCTTTAACAACTTCCGCGAAGGAAGGTTTTGTTTGTTTTTGACTCTGCTTGCGCGCAGCCGCTCGCTCTTGCCAGACATTCTTCGTCGCTTTTGTCTTGTTGGGTTTTGTGTTGATTGGGTTTTGGGGGCATCCCGAGAAGTTTGCAGGGTGAGACGATCCCGATCTCAGCGACGGTACCCCTTCAGGGACCGAAGTCCTCCCATTAACACAACATCCAATCAGAGAGCTCCCTCTCGCAACGCGAGAAAGGACCAGGGCATCGCTGATCTACACATCCACAAACACATCACGACTAGCTGCTACCCCATTGGTCAGGCAACCATTCAACCCAAGGCCACTATTGGCCGACGGTTACTGTAAGTAGAAACTCGAAAATAAATTTCTTCCTAAATATTCATGATTAAGTTCACTTTAATTTTCTGCACTTATTAATTAAATGTCAATTTATTTATTTTTCTTATTATATTTTTCAAATGGGCAAGTTATCTAGTTATCTCATGTTTTTTATATGTCTGATAGGAGATAAAAGCCCTGACGGGCTAAATGCTCCACAAAACAACCCCAGCAACAAGCAAACCTTCCACACAAACAGCACCCCTCCCCCCACATCTACCTAAGATATTCTATTAACCCTCTAACTGGATACCTTCCTCCTGAAAAGTTATTCCGAAAACGTTTTACTCTTATATTGCTATTCCCTTCAAAATGCAACAGACTTCAATTCTTTCCCCCCTTTTTAAAACTTGGGAGGTCGAAAGGGGGACAACTTTATGACTTGGTTCGGCGTCTTTAATCAGTAAGAACCAGGATAGCAATCGTTTACAGCTAGCTGTTGTTGCCTTGAGCAATCTTGTATGAAAACCGTAGTTCCACTCTGTCGTTTTCCCCATAGATTCAGTCGAAGTAAAATTAAATTAAAATGCAGGGTAAAAAAAACATGAAATAAATGGCGTGTTAAAAGTTGAAAAATAGTTATATTTTCTTCAAACAAAATTTCTTTTTCTGTCATTTTTAAAAATTAAAAAAATATTTTTGGTATTGCGATTTGAACTAGAAAAAAGCGTCCTGTATTCATTTTTGAATATGAGAGTAAGAAAACGCGCTCACTTTCCTGTTTTTAAAAAAAGTTATGAGGTAAAAAGAGCAAAGGCCCTATCTCTCATTTTTAAACAATCACAATAAATATTACATACGATGATTATATTTATGAAATAAAACCGATCTTTCTCTATTCAGTTATATTTTTAATTTAACATAGCATAAAAGGATTTCAATACTTTTAATTTATTTTAATTAAAATCATATAAAAGATATTTTTATGTTAACTGAATATTTTTCGGAAAAAATTTAAATTTTCCTTCCTAGTGTTCTCTTTTTCGAACTTCTTGTATTAAATAAAAATTCCTTTTCTACATCGGCATTTGTGATGGACATAACACACATTCAGTCAATAATTTTTAATTTTAATGGGGGATATACTTCTTCAAATGCGCATGACAGTACTTCTAACCATTTTCTACTCAAGTTAAATTTCTTATCTTTCTGTTTCTTTTATTACAAGGAAAATGTCACACATCGATAACTACATTTTCACACAATTCAGTCATTACAAATTCTATTGTGAGAAAAGTTCTCCCTATAATTAATTTTGTCTTTCAAAACAGTACACTTAAAACAATTTTGTTCAGTGAAGTTAACCGACAGTTCCACAATGTATTCATACCAAATTTTAAAAACAAATTTAACACTTGGAAATGTATCCTGTATTAAATTTTTCAGTATACACAAATATTTCCTGCTGTAGGGAAGATATAGTATGAGAGAGAGAGAGATGTGATGTGCGATTGTGAAAGAATGTTTTCGTACGTGTAGACTATTTTTGAAAATTTACATATCACTGAAGCTGATCATATAACTGCAAATGAGCTTTATTTTAATGTGTGCTGGTATCAAAGTAAAACACTTTACTATATTAAACAGCCTATGGGTTTATACTCAATATCAAACTATTCGCAAAATGGCTTACAACTTCTATTCAAATTGTAAAGAAACTGAAATATAAATATATCTTACTGCAGTCAAAAATATTCATAATATGTAAGTATCCTATTTTCCCACTTATTTCTGTACATTTTAAAAACTGTAGCTGAATGCAATTTTTTATATTTATAAACGAGGCATAACAGCTCACACAGTCGTAAAAATGTCTTTATCATTTTTAAATATACTACAATAAAACGTATATGGATTGTAAGATCAGTTGTAAAATCCTAAAAGCTTTTAGAGGAGCTAAAAGCATGTAATTTTGGATTGATCAAATTTTTAATATAATACACAAATATACATGTTATTAAGCAAATACATTTGAAAAATCAAACTTCCTTCTGAAATAAACGTAATTGAAAGAAAAATGTTTAATTGCAAATGAGTGGAAATACATGTTTATCTAAGGGGTATCCCCAAAAGGAGGCAATCCTCAAACTTAAAACTCAAACTCAGTGGCACAACAATCCATGAGGTCCAGGAACTATACTGTGCCCATCATAATACACGTGACCATTGGACGCTGAGGTGCATAAAATGCATGAACAGATGTCCCGATTTGGTGGTCTGTCTGAACAGAGACCTTCATTGATTAAGACCCGAAGCAAGCTTGGTACTCATTTATCGACCCAATGTAGCGGCGATGAAAGGCAGAGTCGACATTGCGCAGCCCGTTAAGAGAACCCCAGACCTGTGGTGTGGAAGCACGATACACTACCACTCGATCTTATTCGGTGAAAAATAAAAATTTAATGTTGGAATCTTATATAAATCCCTAATGAATGAGGGAGTCCAAACTTTTTCATGTAAACTATTTAGACGGAAATGGTTAGTTATGAACATTTCACAAGTTGCATAAATTAAAATTAACCTTTATAGTTTACATAAATTTTTAAGGGTGCAAAAGATGTATTTCGGCTGCACGAATTAATTTTAAAATAATACGGTTACGATAAAGTAGTACAAATCTATCTAAAGTAGGGTTGGTTACCTTACATATTGTCAAACACAACAATGCATTGGAAGCCAATTTCACAATTCATTGTTATAAAAATGTATGGAAAATTACAAGATTTATTTTTAGCATTTGTAATTTATATATATATATAATTTTTCCTGGGAACTTTAAAAGCTAGAGCGGCATCCATCTGAAAACCGCGGTTCTCTCTCTGTTTTTCCAGATCGCCCCTGACTAAGCCGGCTCTGCCATAGTAAGTGAAAATGCCGGATTTTGTTTGTCAAGATCATTTTATAGCAAACTGCATTTTCATGTATTTTAGATGGTCTTTTTATATTTTCTACATCAATATCTTAATGTCTGAATTTAAAATTACATAAAATTCTTGACATTCGCATCAATGACCATGATAATTTTTATTAGTATATGAATGTGTCATCAAACGATTACATGACTAATATTAACATATTATTTTAACCATTTAATTAATATTAAGTATAACACATAACGCAGACAAATTTTCTGAACTTTAAAATAAATATTTCGAAAACTACTTCAGATATACTCAAAATTTTTCATTCCTACGCTTTAGCTTCTCAGTTTTGCTTCTATGTAAGAATTTATTGTAATGGTATATTCATCAATTTTTTAGTATATTTTTGCTCTTAGCATGCGGTTTTCAACTGAATTGTATGAAATCTTCGAAATATATTAAATGAATGATTGAATATTAACGTCGCACTGTTCAGCTACACGAGGGCTTTTGGCGACGGACCACGTAATTTTGAACCATGGTCAAGTGACGTAGGACACCTGAGCTGGCACCCCTCTCTCCTAACTACCACACCACACCAACGGGAGGACGTTTCAGCTCTCGACAGATTTAACGTGCATTGCTGCCCTACACGGCGGGTCTTTAGTGGTACTGGGCTCGAACTCGTGACAAAGTAAGCCACGTTCCGATACCTATACCACTCGGCTACCGCGGCCGAAATATATTAAAAGATACCAAAGAAGCTATATAATAAAATTTGAAATTTTTATTATACTCAAACAATTGCTAAAACTTATGGTAAATAATTTTTAACTGCGCGATGCATTTTTTCGAAATTTCAAATGGAATTTCTAACATAAAATTTCTAGCTTTATAAGGTCGAGATTTCAAAAAATATCCAGATTTTAATTACCTATTCAGTTAGCCTTTAAAAAAGATAAATGTTGAGGTATTTTGTATAAATAGATATTTTTGAACAATATATAATTCGAATGTTTTTCAATAGCTCAAATTTAAAATTGATTTTTATGTTTATTTATATGCATAAATGTCTACTGTAAATGTTTCCGTATATTTTTGATTACCATTTATTCAAACATTCAAGTTATAAAAAAAATGTGTGAAAATCTTCATTCATGTTGTCTTTGATTTAAACTGAAGTTCAAGCACTTAAAATTCAAATATAATTCTGTGTATTTTAACAATATATAACCAGGCACTGTACTTAAACTTCCCTGAACACTTAGGCTTTGAAATCTAAAAAAAAAAAACTAATAAATCTTAATTAGTTTTTTTTTTCGTTATTATTTTTTAAAAGTGTAAGAAATTGTTTGAAATGATTTGATGAAGTTTAAATTTATTCATTTTTAGTGGTTCGAAAATTGAAAAGGTTTCAAATTTTAAAGAGTTTGGTGTTTTATTAATTTTTTCGGTATCTTATAATAAAATAATCATGTTTCAAAAACTAAAATCTTTGATTTAAATAAGAAAAATGAAGAGAAAGAATATACTTAAAAAAAGATATAATTTGTCTAACTATATAAAATAGCAGATTGCACTGACACGCCCAACTTTTGTTACAGTTTCAAATTAATATGAAACCAAAAGGGAATTGTAATATATTTTACTTATGCGTTGGGACTTTACAAAACTTTAAAAAAATGAGGTAACAAATTAACACTTCCTGGGGTCTAAAGAAATTTTCCCTCGATTTTTTACGATTGCCGAAGGGTCAAAACACGGGGTTCCCTGCGAGCCATAAAACTGCTGCTGTGTTGCTTCCTCCGTCCCTCCCTTTAAACTTATTAAATTAAAAAGGGCAAATCAATCGAGTATGAAATTATGAAAGAAAGGAGATACAGATCACTGAAATCCTGCGCTCTTTAAAACCTCAACACTTCTTGTAAATTACTATATGGCGGACTTATCAACAATAATGCCGATTTTCCGCCTGCATGTAGTAAAAACAAAAAAGGCATACTGACTACGGTGTGTCGATTTCAATAAATTTAATAAAAAAAGTGGTTAAACTCATACTTGAAAGGATGTATCAAAATTCCTAGAAAAATTCTTGTACGAAGTAAAGGCTTAGAATTCCTGAAGTACAAACTGTGAGAATTTATTCTGATTATGTTTATTATAGATTGTTACTTGATTTATAATGTATATCAATACTCTCTCTCTAATGTCAAAGTTTTTTAAATTGGAACAACACCCGAGTAAGTGATTTTAAAAAGCAGAAATATAGCTAAAATTTTTTATAGGAATTCACAATGAAATAAAAGATCAACTCAAATTAAATTTTGAAAAAACAGGAAAATAATAATCGAACTTAGAAGCAAGCTTCCATAAATTAAAATACTTTGACGTTGTTTAGCGACGTCTGGTGGAGAGCAGGAGCTCTACATGAAATACATGGACATCCGTATCATTTGCTTTTTCCATGATAGAACAAAATAAAGTTGTCAAATTGTATTTTAGTTAGTAGTGGAAGCCCCAGGGAGTTAGAGAATAAAGTTATTTTGATTTATCGAGATTTATCAGGAGACAAAATTGGTATATGAATTAATAAGAATGACAGCGCTGTAATTTGACAGATTGCGTCTTGGGAATATTACTTTAAGCGCCCTCAATGCCCGTTGGAGGTCGATTTTAGCAAAAATGTTTTTGTAGGGGATCTCTACTCTAGGAAAGGAATCTACGTACCATGTTCATGTACATCTAATAGTTCAATTATGGAACTAATTATCTGTAACGTCCCTTAAACCCTTATAACGCCCCTTTGGGTTCGATCTTTGCGAATGTCTAATCCATGAAAAGAACCTGCCTACCAAATTTCAAGTCTGTAGGTTTAATAGTTCCGGAGATATCGTTATTAGTGAGTGAGTCGTTTTTCTCCTTTATAAAAATAAATGTTGTAATTTTTTTACTTAGAGTGTAATAGATGGGTCAAAGGCTGTAAATTTTATCAGAATAAGATTTCATCGTTGTCAGAGTAACTTACTAAAAGTATTTTTATGAAAAAAAATTAATTAATTAATAAATGAAGAATCATGAGAAAGTTCTTATTGTTAAAAAAATTATAAAGTGTTACTCCAAAGGATACACACCTGCTACGAAATTTTTAATACAAAAAAGTTGCAAATAATAGTGTATAACTATCAAATAATACAAAATTAAAAATGGGAAACCAATTTAAAAAGTGCATAAAAACTATTTTTATTTAATTATTATAACAGAAAAACATTACATTGGTAATGGTCATAAGTCACTTAAAATTAGTTGTAGTACAGTTTGATGTTTCAAATTCATTTTATTTAATAACTTATAATTAAAAAAAAAAAGACAGCATAACAAGATAGAATCTGAAGAAATATAAGTCTTAGAAATTTATGAACCTTCACAACGTAAGAAAAGACATTCAAAAAATATTTCTCATTCAACAAGTTTATATACAATAAATTTAAGAATGTTTAATAAGATAATTCTATTTACTACGAACAAAAAAAAATTGATTTATAAAGTATTACAAAAAAGCTCACAAGCATATGAAAACTTTTAACCTGAGAATTGAAAATACACACAAATTACATAATTTTATTTACCATTACTGCGAGAAGAATCATTTACCAAAAAAAAGAGAGAGAGAAACAAGAAATACGTGTGTACCCAGAACTCAATATAAAATAACAGATTTTATTTTAAAGAAAATTATTGACCAATTTCCCCTATCTGACGTAAAATAATTATGCGTGCCTCTTCCATCAAGCAAATAACATGAAAAGGTGAAAAAATGCTTTCATAGTCACGAGTTGACCTTCGCTGTGTATCAGCATAATACTATTTAATTCTTAGCGTCACTCGGAAGTTACGCATTAACAAAGGACAAATGACAAACTGGAAACATCAAACCCAGTAACTCAAAAATTCATATTTTAAAAGTTTTAATAGAAATAGTGGTGTTTAAAAATGTATGAAATTATGAATATTTAGAAATTGTATCCACGAACTAAGAGTTTAATATTCCTGAATCTGTTTCTGTGATCATAAATAAAATTTAAATTTTAATAGATTGTTACTTGATTTATTGCATATAAATATCGATGCCTCAATTTTTCAAAATAGAACTACAATTGAGTACATTATTTTAAAAAGTACAAATATTGCTGAAACTCTTGATAGGAATTCCTAATAAAATGAATTTATGAAGTATCAGCTAAATTCAAAATTTAAAAAGGAAACAATAAACTGGGAGAAATAAACATAAAGTAGAGAGGGACTGATTATGACAGCTAAACAAAAGAATTGCAAGCAATACACATAAGAGGCATAGACGCTTCAGATATTTATTGTCGGCTATTGAGTGCACTCATGTCTAAAAAGCAATTACGTATTTCAGAATTAAAGCTTTGAATGCATTTATGCTCTATACTTTGGCTTTGATAATTTTCAGTCGGGCATATGGATCACAATCTCCAGTATTCTATTCTTATTCTCAATTAATTACTTATTAGGACAAGCTTTCCGTTTAATCCTCCGATTTAGAGAAATTCTTGCATTGATTACAGCGACATCTATCGCCAAAAAATATTTAATATTATTTATACATGTAGAATCAGAGATTGGATTTTACGTACAAACGCAAATAACATGAATGTGAGGAATTTTAAGAAACTAGTAAAACATATTAAACTTGAAAAATTGGTGTTGTAAGCTAACATTATTATTACTTTTCCGGCAAGTCCATCGTAGAAAAAGCTTATTCCCATCTCCCTTCCCAAATACTATAACAATAATAAAAGATCAGTCGAAATGTGTTCAAAAAATCTCTTAAAGCGAATCTTTGATTCTGATCACCAAAAAAAAAAAAAAAAAAAAATTACAATAAGATACCATACTTAACATAGAACTATTACAAAACACGAAAGTATTTGAAATTTTAAAAAATACAGCATTTAAAAAAAATGTCTATTTTCTTTTACTGAAATAGATTATCACAATTTAATGCCCTCCATTTATATTAAGAGGCACGCTATGTGGTGACAAAATTTTTACTCACTGACATTCTAATGAAGGACAAGCAAGATACGAATGATTATATATATATAAACATAATGATAGAAAATATTTTGCAAATTGTTGTTCCTAACATAATCGGAATTTCTGAGCGAAAGTTGCAATAAAAACGTAATGCCATCCATTTCTAACTCTAATAATTTAAAATAATTCATTATAAGTGTTTGACAATCAAGACATGTTTAATTTTCTTTACAGAATAAGGTTATTTTTCAAAGATATTTCCTTATTAATAATGAATCATGAAATTTCTTTACAGTATACAAACATATAGCTTGCACCGATAGGATTTTATAAGCGATTGCAGCGCTACTAGCTATAGAATATGTCTAGTAACACTCGCTTTTACTCTTCAAAGCAGTTTTTCCCACCTTCTTCCTTAACGGATGATTTTTCTTGTAACTTACCTGCAAGTCGAAATTTTTATGTGATTGCTTCTTTACTGTGTGAGAATTTCAATAATTATAGAAATATATTAAAACTTTATATTTAAGTACATGCAAAAATATTATTAAGATAGTGTATTTAAGAATAATTTTATAAAGCATAAATATATCCACTAATTTTTTTTTAAATATCGCATGCGTATTTATTTATTCTAAGATGAAATTATTTTAAGTAGAATTTTCGCACGTCACACACACAAGCACATGTTCAATATTTTAAATAAAAATTCAAAAATATTTTTCATAAATAAATTACACAAATATTAAATTCACGAATAAAAAAAATTCTAAACTATATTAACAATGGACTCGATTCATCACTAGAGGACGCTGCGATCATTCCGATGACACGTGATTTTCCATGGGCCTTTAAGTAAACAATAACAGCCGATCGTTTTACACTTCTGGTTGTGCGCTAACTTTCGAATTTGCTATTTTATATTCTTTAAATTCTTTTTAGTACGTTAAATATTTTTAATATATTTTCTAGTCTTTTCAGTTTTTGTTTCGTGACTAAATATAAATATAGTTTTAGTTATAGTATTAGATTTAAGTTTATTCTTCTATTCTTAAGCTTCGTGTTTTTGTATACTTTTAGGTTCAGAAATTCTTTTTTTATTAGTGCCAGCCACATTGTGATTTAAATAATTATGCAACGCTCTATTGAATAAAATTTTTTTGCCACTTAATATTGTGATTCCGTCATATGTGTATACTAATTTATATTTAGTAAAAAGTAACTTAAGTAAAATGTTTCTTTGTTGACCCTGATAAGGAATTGTCTTAATTTTTTTTTACATTACTTATTTGAAAATGTAAAATATTATAATGGACTAAATTCATATGACATTATGATCTAGTGATATTTGTTTTCAATTGTTTCCCGCCTAACGCAAAACACTTTCGTACTTTTTGTTACTTCGTATAGCTATATTATTCTTTTTGCAAGTTATTTCTTGCTGTTACTTCATATATATATATTGTTACAAATTTTGTGCACTGAACGCTAAAAATGGTGTAAATAATTACTTCTCAATGTGTAATTCGTTAATATTACTTTCTGTTGTATTTATTTTATGTTAAAATCGCAATATTCGCAAGCAATTCCGTTCGTTACATAAAAATGGCGATTCAATGGAAGCATAGCCAAGTTGGTTTCATTTTTGATGAACATATATTGATGCTTCTAATAAGAAATCTACTAATATCACAGTCTCTGATGTAAACGAATTCTAGAGAAAAATTCCAGCAGACTAAATAGGGCGTGGTGCTCGCCAAAACAAAGTATTGTTTTGATTACTGAAAAGTCAGCCAACGATTAGTTAATACTTCAGCTGTTGAATAGGACGAGTGACTGCTAATGGAATACATTAGTTATTTGTATTTCTAGAGTTGTAAAGGTACTGTATCTGGCACTTCTAAGGATTCTAAACAATAAATTTTCATCGCTACTGAAGACTGCCTTGCTCTTTTGGATTGATAGCATTAAATCCTGGAACTCCGAGCAATGTTTTTACATTCTAAAATGTCTTGTTTCAGAGCAGATCGGCAGAAATATATTCATTCGTTCTTTGTAAGCAAACCTATTCCTTAGCAAATTTTATATTTTTTTACATAGAAACTTCTTGTAATTATGAAAAAAATAGCCTGATTTGTTATTTTTTAATATTCATATAAAGTTTCCTTTTTGCTGTTCTTGAAAATCCATTTCAGTATTATTGTTAGGATATCAAAACTTTTAATATTATTCATTGATTTATTTTTTAAAAGTGTATGGAAATATTTGTGTGGTTTACATCTATTAGACAATTTATATGTAATTCAATAACTCATAAGAAATAATTTGTAATAAAGAATAATCCAATAAAATTTAGACATCATTTGTAAAAATTATGTATTAACATGATTCCTTTTTTGAACTAAGAGTATTTTCTTTTTTGATCTTTGAAGACAGTCATTTCTAAAAGAAATTTCAAACCTTCATAAATGATAATTATTAATTAAAGTCAGACAATCAAAGCTGGCAAATGTTATTTCATTACAGAGTCATCATATATTTCAAAAAATCTTACTATGTCTTGGGAATTTTTATAGAACAGTTGTGTTTCAAAAATTAGTATACAATAACAGTGTTTAAACTTTATATATCCATATTAAATCAAATAAAGTTTGAAACTGACACAAAAAAAAACCTCTTTTGTCATACATCTTAGAAAAATACTCTTCATGAGTACACAATGAAGCGATGTCACTGATAGTCTCTCAACAGAATATGATAAAAGCATTTTATAAATTACTACAATGAATTTCTTAGTTAAAAATAAAATTTTCATATGTTTCACTTGTATTATAATCATGTAATATTAAAATTAAATGCTGATAAATAATGCATATTAAATAAATTTTAATTACTAATTTAAACTAGCTATCTAACAAAAATTTTGTATGCTCCTGTATGGAAAAATTTTCTCGAAAATAACTTGGGATGTTTCCCTATAGTGTAATAATTTGTTTCAAACAATTCCTAAAAATAATCCCATATCTTAGTATGATTCATTTCTATTTCTTTTTTTCCAACTAAGGAGACAATGATTTATAAAAAATAATTTTCAAACATTTATAGGTGATAATTACTAACACTATCAAAGCGCCAAATATTATTATTTTATAACATATCTTTAAAGGCTTCACACTGTATTGGTACAAATCATACTATTTTAAGGCTACAGCTTAGGTTTTGGTTTCAGTTTCATTTTAAATCAATTTTCCACTCTTAAATTGAATGAAAAATATTTTTCAGCACAATTGACTCTTGCAGTGTGAAATGATTAATTATTTCGGTTAACATTACTAAAAGCATTTCTGCACGATTATGTTTTAAATTCTCATAGTTATTTAATTAAGATTGATTTCAAGGCCAATTTCTGTTTTAAAAATTGTTTATATAACTTAGAAGCTTTATCATTAATATTTTCTTGTTGAGAAACAATATTTCAAAGAGATGGAACACTATTGAAAATGATGCATCCAAAAATCACCCTCAACTGATAATGCGATTAGACTTTTGAATTCTAGTATTGCTGATAAA